>CM059573.1:5756569-6054987 GCA_030386875.1 Morinoia aosen
CGTCAAGTTACTTCACATGAATAGAGAACTAATATGGATTCCTGACGCGGAGGTGTTGCGCTTTAATTCCCTTGAGAACCGCGACATCAATTTCTATGTACAGTTTCAATGGGTCTTTTCCTGAAGAGCCCCGCCACTAACGCAACACATGAGTTCACCCTCTTGTAACTTTCGAAATACTGCACCATTCAACCTCAAATTCAAATGAAGTCGAAGTCTTCTAATGAAGGCGATAGGTGCATTATTTCAAAAGTTACCAGTGGGTTAACTTCCGTGTTGCGTTAGTGGTGTGGCTTGTCTGGAAAAGATCCGTATCAATTACGTCAAGTTAATTCATAACGCGATTTTTAATTACGTTTTTTAATATGAGTTTATACTCGTTTTCATTACTTAAGAACTCCAAGCGCAAAGTTCAATAATTGCAGTTTGAGCCGAAAATAAACAAGTCCGCTCAGTGCACATTGCAGCGCTCACAGAGCACGTCCGTGGAATGAATGTACTTTCAGCCCCGTGGATACGCACAAAGTAATTCATTTTCACAGCATATATCTTCATGACTGTCGGCTGAGTTTGCTGAAACGCGGAAAAAATTGTTCGCTCGCGCGGGAATTTGTTTGTGCGAAAATTTGTTCGCGCCAGAAGCGAGCGTGGTGTACGGAGGGTGGTACGCGAGGTGACACAGAGCAAACCAGTTCCACTTAAAAATGCTTTTATAAGGTCACTGCAATTGTAAATATGATACCACGGAATTCAACTCTTTGACAACGTTTGTGTGATCGATACGGTTGCTAGGTTAGATTAGATGCTAGTTCCAAGGAGGTTTAATGGAAGTTTATTAAACCTCCTTGGCTAGTACAAGCCATCATAACCCCAAAAAAGGCGTTTCAAAAGAAGGAAGGAGGAATGCACTATTTAGCATGGAGATTAGGGAACGCGGAATCTATGCAGAAGGGGCATAGAAACAGTGAGTTGAGAAAGAAATTCATGAAACAGTATGAGAGTTGAAGAAGAAAGTAGTAGGTGCTGAAAAACAGGACAGCAGTAAGCCGAAAAAAATTGGTCCTTGACATTACAAAAACCATTTTATTTCAACAAAAGAAGGCCTATCCAACTCTCAGCTCGGGCCCTTACATATTTTCCCCGTGGGAGCGCTAATTCCCATATAGATACAGTAGTTGAATCCCCCCGAGGAGTGTGATAGGTGAATCATTGACCTTCATATCCCAAAAATGCATTTCCCAAACTGGAAGGTTCTCGGCTATTGGGAGCAAACTAAGGAGGAAGTTCTCCATGTGAACTGTGCAGTTACACGAGACATATACAACAATATCAACGAGTTCAAACAAATGAACTAAAAACTCACACATACACAGATCAAATCTATGGTTTAGAAGTTTAAGCCTCTCTAACCCAACAAAGGGTTAACCTTCCTCTTTCCTCTCTCCTTGAGAGAGGAGAGAGAAAGGCACCATTTTATATGAGGTTAGAGGAACGGAAAATCAACGTTCAAGGCGTGTTCCACACAATATTCCCTCAGCGCATGCAGCAGATTTAACAGAAGTTCAATCACTTTCAACGACAACCCAGAGTAACCTAAAAAAACATCGTGGAACAACAAAACTCAAACGCAGTTAAAAAGTTTTCACCTATCGAAGTTTTAATTTTCGCGAGGAAAATCTTGCACTACTGCAGTAGTTCAAAGTTCGTTCTAATTTTTGCGAGGCAAATCTTGCACTGCCACAAGCCAGTCTCAGGCACAAGTTCAGGTAAATGCTAAACAAACGAAGAGTTGCCGCAGATCGCCTCAGTTTTTTATCAAGAGGCGTGGACAACCAGATTCTAGTTTAAATTAATCGCTACAGAAAAACCGGTTGTGTTGTTGCGTGCTTTATTGAGGCAATAAGAGCCTGCTAGGGATTTAAACAAGAGCTTCGGATTTGAGCGTAAACACTAAGAATTTTATAGCAACAGCCCGGGATTTGAACGTATCCGTTTCGTATTTAACAGTAATAACTCTTGATTTAATGGCAGCAACTTCAGATTTAAAGGCGGCAACTTCAGATTTAAAAGCGGGAACTTCAGATTTAAAGGCAAGAACTTTGATTTTAGCGGGAATGGCTTAAGCTTTAAAGGGTTTTGATACAAAATTAGCCGCTCTGGACTGCATCATGGAACTCACTTGCTTCACCCACTCCTACAAGATCGCGTCATGTATTTGATATTTGCATCAGAATGGAAACATCGTTGCCACTTCTCACCTCCCCTACATTGTGTAATTAGTGTAGAATAAATAAATAAAGAACATTCATTTATTTTACATATTAATTTATTTGTTACAGTTAATATAGTTCGTTACAGTTAAATGTATTACAAATTTATTGGTTTATAAATATTCAGTTATTTAGATAACTGTGCATTAATTTTACGCTAAACGCAGTCGGTGTAATATAAATGTAGTACCACTCGTACCATAGAACCACTCGTAGTAAAAATATTTTAAAATATTTAAATATCTTAAATGATAAATAATAAAGTGATTATAAACGAAAAAATTTTTTAAAATATTTCAATATTTGAAATGATAAATAACGAAGTGATTAGAAGCGAATGCAAGCGTTACAAGGAATTTATAAACTCTCAGAAACGGGAATGTTCAATTATATATCTAACAATAATTTTGAAATGAAAACCCTTCAATTTAATTGCTATTTAAAGCCGCTAAAATGGCAATCCCTTTGAAATAAAAATCCTCAATTTAATTGTTATTTAAAGCCGCTTTATTATTATTATTATATAAGAAAGTTTTAGCCTCCCTTAATTGCACGACAAAGATGTTCTAAGAGAGGAAGGAGGAAGGCACCATTTAGTATGGAGTTGAGGGAACGCAGAATCTATGCACAAGGTGCGCAGAAACAGGAAGCTAAGAAAGAAGTTCATGAAACAAGAAAAAGTTGAAGAAGAAAGTAGTAGGTGCTGAAAAACAGGACAGCAGTAAACCGAAAAAAGGTGGTCCGTTACAAAACAAAAACTTGTTCTATTTCAATAAAAGGAAGCCTACCTGACCTTTAGCTCTGGCCTTCACATAGTCCCCCTGGGAGCGCTAATTCCCATAGATACAATACCTGTATCCCCCTGAGGGGTTTAAAGCCGCTAATATAGCATTCCTTTTGAAATAAAAACCCTTCAATTTGATTGCTATTTAAAGCCGCTAAAATAGCATTCCTTTTGAAATAAAAACCCTTCAATTTAATTGCTATTTAAAGCCGCTAAAATAGCATTCCTTTTGAAATAAAAACCCTTCAATTTAATTGCTATTTAAAGCCGCTAAAATAGCAATCCCTTTGAAATAAAACCCCTTCAATTTAATTGCTATTTAAAGCCGCTAAAATAGCATTCCTTTTGAAATAAAAACCCTTCAATTTAATTGCTTTTTAAAGCCGCTAAAATGGCAATTCCTTTGAAATAAAAACCCTTCAATTTAATTGCTATTTAAAACCGCTAAAATAGCAATCCTTTTGAAATAAAAACCCTTCAATTTAATTGCTGTTTAAAACCGCTAAAATAGCAATCCTTTTGAAATAAAAAACCCTCAATTTAATTGCTATTTAAAACCGCTAGAATAGCAATCCTTTTGAAATAAAAAACCCTCAATTTAATTGCTATTTAAAACCGCTAGAATAGCAATCCTTTTGAAATAAAACCCTTCAATTTAATTGCTTTTTAAAGCCGCTAAAATGGCAATTCCTTTGAAATAAAAACCCTTCAATTTAATTGCTATTTAAAACCGCTAAAATAGCAATCCTTTTGAAATAAAAACCCTTCAATTTAATTGCTGTTTAAAACCGCTAAAATAGCAATCCTTTTGAAATAAAAACCCTTCAATTTAATTGCTGTTTAAAACCGCTAAAATAGCAATCCTTTTGAAATAAAAAACCCTCAATTTAATTGCTATTTAAAACCGCTAGAATAGCAATCCTTTTGAAATAAAAAACCCTCAATTTAATTGCTATTTAAAACCGCTAAAATAGCATTCCTTTTGAAATAAAAACCCTTCAATTTAATTGCTTTTTAAAGCCGCTAAAATGGCAATTCCTTTGAAATAAAAACCCTTCAATTTAAGTGCTATTTAAAACCGCTAAAATAGCAATCCTTTTGAAATAAAAACCCTTCAATTTAATTGCTATTTAAAACCGCTAGAATAGCAATCCTTTTGAAATAAAAAACCCTCAATTTAATTGCTATTTAATGTCCCTAAAACAGCAATCCCTTTAAAACATTAGATTGCATGGATGTTTGATTTATCCTTTCTCTTCAATAATTAGATGTTAAACATTATTGTTACTAAATAGTCGTGGTTTACGTGGGTGACCAACCTATAGAAGTTACTTAGTTTGCGGTAGTTGGATGATTCTGAACACTTTGACTACAACGTGAGCCCCCGGTGGTCACTGACGGAGTTTTCGCAATGCTGCTGACCGACCAGCAGTCACGAACTCAATTTTCATAAAGATTAAGTCGAAACTAATTAAAAGCACGATCCAGTTGATGTTTGCTATTTTCAACATTGCTTCCCTCAATTGACTTCAAATTTGAGTCGAATATTGAACTTCAGTTTTGCCTGCCGCATTCAGAGAGTTAGATGCAAAACACAGGAAGGCAAGATACTAACTAAGAACATCATTACATTGAAAAGAATTAATTACAGGAAATGAAGCAAGCCACCGTGTACGTACCATCACGTATTTCCTTCCACAGCGAGGCAAAACTTTGCTGATTTTATCTTGCCCATCATTGTATTTTACCCATCATTTATGTATTTCATCCATGATTGTTTTACTTCATCCATCATTGTTTTACTTCATCCATCATTGGTTTATTTCATCCATCATTGTTTTACTTCATCCATCATTGGTTTATTTCTTCCACCATCATTTTATGCTACCCATCATTGTTTTATATTATCCAGCATCGTTTTATTTTATCCATCATTATTTTCTTTTAGCCATCATTATTTTCTTTCCATTTTTGTTTCGTGCTTCTTATCACTGTTGCATGTTATCCATCGTTGTTTTATTTATCTATCATTGCAATGTTTTCGTTATTTCACTTGCTATGCTCAACTAGTACGACTTTATAAGAATTTCTATTTCATAACAGTACTCTGTCTTATGATTGACTTCTGACGCTACAATTAGACGAGCCAAATTCTTGCTTAACTTCCCATTTTCCGTTAGTCTGAATGTACGATTAATCTTTTCACAAGGATATCATTCGCTGAGATTACCTCACTTATTATCCTCATTTCAAGGGACTCCTTTTCTTCCCCCGGCGAGTTTCCTGCCGCACACGAGCTCGCGGTTCTCCGGATGCTTCTATTTTTCCCGCCAACTTTTACGACTTTCCGGCAACTTTCGTCATTTCTTTCCCCTGCGAGCATCCGACGGACGCGGGGTCGGCTTCCGATAGTCCCCTGGCGCAGAATCTTTTAATTTAGCGACCGCTCGAATTTGAACCACCTTTTAATTTAGCGACCGCTCGAAGTTGAATCATCTTTTAATTTAGCGACCGCTCGAATTTGAACCACCTTTTAATTTAGCGACCGCTCGAAGTTGAATCATCTTTTAATTTAGCGACCGCTCGAATTTGAACCACCTTTTAATTTAGCGACCGCTCGAAGTTGAATCATCTTTTAATTTAGCGACCGCTCGAATTTGAACCACCTTTTAATTTAGCGACCGCTCGAAGTTGAATCATCTTTTAATTTAGCGACCGCTCGAATTTGAACCACCTTTTAATTTAGCGACCGCTCGAAGTTGAATCATCTTTTAATTTAGCGACCGCTCGAATTTGAACCACCTTTTAATTTAGCGACCGCTCGAAGTTGAATCATCTTTTAATTTAGCGACCGCTCGAATTTGAACCACCTTTTAATTTAGCGACCGCTCGAAGTTGAATCATCTTTTAATTTAGCGACCGCTCGAATTTGAACCACCTTTTAATTTAGCGACCGCTCGAATTTGAACCACCTTTTAATTTAGCGACCGCTCGAATTTGAACCACCTTTTAATTTCGCGACCGCTCGAAGTTGAATCATCTTTTAATTTAGCGACCGCTCGAATTTGAACCACCTTTTCATTTAGCGACCGATCGAATTTGAATCATCTTTTAATTTAGCGACCGCTCGAATTTGAACCACCTTTTCATTTAGCGACCGCTCGAAGTTGAATCATCTTTTAATTTAGCGACCGCTCGAATTTGAACCACCTTTTAATTTAGCGACCGCGCGAAATTCCACCTTTTAATTTAGCGACCGCTTGAAATTAAACCCCCTTTTAATTTAGCGACCGCTCGGAATTAAACCATCTTTTAATCTAGCGACCGCTCGGAGTTAAACCACCTTTTGTGCTTTTTCGTCTCTAAAATCAGGAATCCGTTCATTTACATGCCTGAAATTCCACGTGACGCCTCTCAGAAGCTGAAGAACTTCAAGCGGCTGCGCATTTTGAAGAATTTCAAGCTTGCGCATAGTCTAGAGACAGAAAAACAATTCTCCGATAAGGTTTTAAGGTTTTAAAAGTTTGCTCGAGGCCGGGGATTTTTTTAAAGTTTATTGCCGAGAGACACTGTCTCTTGGCGGCCGTCACTGAACTACCGCCAATCAACTTTCCATCCATTATCATATATTTCATTAAATCCATTCAATGTTCTTATGTTCCAGCGCTAAAAATGGAATTTTCTTCCATTATCATATATCTAATCCAATCCATTCAATGTTTTCTACGTTTCAGCACTGAAAATGGAATTTTCATATTCCGAAAAGTTTGCAAAGAAAAATAAGGAAAATATTGATTTCCTCATTCATTGGTTCTCTTTCTCACCAAATGCGTGAGATTCCCTAAGAATCGACCGATAGGAAATTGAAAATCAACTCATGTCAACGTTTGATGTTTAAAAAATCGTCTTCATCTCGCTTTTCTCTAAAGTTAGGCGTATAATCCACGAGGCAACCAACTCGTTGGGAGCTCCCTAATTATGCGTAATCATTTTTAAATGTTATTCATTATTCGCGTTCTGAGCTCGTCTATTATTGTACTTCAGCCGAGATTGACGCGCCAAAGAAAAAAGATTGAAGCTTTTTCTGCGGATGAAAAAGAGTCGTCCATGTGATAGTAACTCAGCACGTTGTCTGCGTTTGTGTAGCTGCTGCGGTTAGTGATGGTACTTAGTTATTGTACTGCAGTTAGGTATTGTAGTTAGTTATTGTACTGCAGTTAGGTATTGTAGCTAGTTATTGTGCTGCAGTTAGGTATTGTAGCTAGTTATTGTACTGCAGTTAGGTATTGTAGTTAGTTATTGTACTGCAGTTAGGTGTTGTAGATAGTTATTCTATTGTATAGTGTGGGCCATGAGTAACTGACCCTTTTAATTCGCTAATAAAGGGAGAATTTTGTTTCATGTAAAAAAAATAAAATTTTTATTGTGAATTTTGGTATCATATATACTCAGCTAGCAAATTAAAAGGGTCAGTCACTTCTAGCCCCCGCTGTAGTTCGATAATGTAGTTATGAGCCATAGTTGTTACGGTTGTAAGCAGCAGAATTTATAAACCAGCTTTAGTGTTCAAAACTATTTAAATTCTTTTAAGCCAGTAACGCCCAAATTAAAACTCAATTTGAAGTCACGAATAAAAAACTCACGGGCCGAAAAAAAGTATTAAACAAGAAAAGTGAAATTTGAATAAACCGAGTAAAATTTCGAAAATACAATTTCACTAACACAGTCTCATGGGATGAAATTCTCCACAACAAATCAATGGTTATGCAGCCAGGAAAATCTACTTCTCATGATTGATGGTCGGGGTGAAAGTTAACGGATGTATCAATAATGGCAGGTCCCTGTTGATGGATCCCAGTTGATGGATCCCAGTTGATAATACCTGTTGATGGATCCCAGTTGATGGATCCCAGTTGATAGATCCCAATTGATGGATATCAGTTGATGGCTCCCAGTTGATGGCTCCCAGTTGATGGCTCCCAGTTGATGGATCCCAGTTGATGGATCCCAGTTGATGGATCCCAGTTGATGGATCCCAGTTGATGGATCCCAGTTGATGGATCCCAGTTGATGGATCCCAGTTGATAACACCTGTTGATGGATCCCAATTGATAGATCCCAATTGATGGATATCAGTTGATGGCTCCCAGTTGATGGCTCCCAGTTGACGGCTCCCAGTTGACGGCTCCCAGTTGATGGCTCCCAGTTGATGGCTTCCTGTTGATGGCTCCCTGTTGATGGCTCCCTGTTGATAGCTCCCAGTCGATGGCTCCCAGTTGATGGCTTCCTGTTGATGGCTCCCAGTTGATGGATCCCAGTTGATGGCTCCCAGTTGATGGCTCCCAGTTGATGGCTCCCAGTTGATGGCTCCCTGTTGATGGCTCCCTGTTGATAGATCCCAGTTGATGGTTCCCAGTTGATGGATATCAGTTGATGGATCCCAGTTGATGGATACAAGTTAATTGATCTCACGCTCATCCAGTCGGCAGACAACACACAATGAATATCGGCCAGCAAGTGACAATCAACTGGTATTTGTAAATGATGCCTTTATTTGGAACACCGCAATTATTAAAAAAATTCTATTGGTGAAAAGATACCAATTCCAAGTTTTTTCTGTCACTCGTAAATCACTTAACAATTTTAGTGGCGAAACGATAGCAATGAAAACTTTCTTCGGCAAGCGTCAATTAATGAAAAATGCAAATTCAAAAAATTCTGCGTGCAAAAATATGCACACGTCAAGCCCCCTTTGCAAAAGTTTTAGGTTGCAGGGCTTTGCTCGTTCAAGGAAGTCTTTAAATGTACGTGAATCGCAGATCAAGAGGGAATGATGAAATTTAAGTTTGCTTCTGCTATGACGGGCGGGCGTGATAAAATATGCTGGTAGCATTCAGATGTACGTATGTCCTAGTTATATATATTAAAATATACATAAACTAGTTACATATACTAGTATCAAGTATATACATATACCACAGTAGTTGCATAAACTATTTAGATACACATTCTAGTTGCAGATCCTGGTATGCTATATAAATACTAGTTGCATGTACTAGTATACTATATAAATACTAGTTACCCATACTAGTATACTATATAAACACTAGTTGCATATACTAGTATAAATATATATCCACAAGTTGCATTCATATGCGTTTCAATCACTGAATCGAGAATACAATTACGCCACATGTTAATTTTTTCGGCATGCCGACCCCACACAGCTGGAGACCGTCATCAGATCTATGTAGGTCGCTCTAGTATAAATATATATACATACAAGTTGCATTCAGATGTCTCTCAATCATTGAATCAAGAATACAATCACCACAGACCCCACACGTTCATTTTGGCAGGATGCCGACCCCACACAGCTGGAAGCCGTCATCAGATGTATGTATGTAGGTCGTCCTATTGACAGACGAACGCTGTCTCATTTCGCAGTCACGTCCTTTTTCCGTAATTGCCGGATCACAAATTGCAGGCCTGACAAATCTCGCGTCTTGCTCCGCAGGTACCACGCTTCTGTGGTCACAAAAGCTCTTGTTTTGCCATCACAAAAACAGATTACGTCAACAAAACCAACTATCATTAACGACCGAAACTACACCACGACAGAGAGCGTGACAGCTGCAGCCACAAAAAAGGTGACAGATGCGGTAACAAAAATGGTGACAGGTGACAATTGCGGCCACAAAAATAGTGACAATTGCGGCCACAAAAATGGTGACAGTTGCAGCAACAAAAATTGTCACAGTCGCAGCAACAAAAATTGTCACAGTTGCAGCAACAAAAATGGTCACAGTTGCAGCAACAAAAATGGTCACAGTTGCAGCAACAAAAATGGTCACAGTTGCAGCAACAAAAAGGGTTACTGTGAAATGGTTTGGCGCAGCAGAAGAAGGCATTTTTGTCAGATAAAGCTGGTGAGCTGCGACAGCTGGTGCATCTTTCATTTGATACTTAAGGCTTGCTTCCTTATAACCTGAACCAATAATTTACCTCCAGTTTATGGTTGCGACCAATAAGCATATTTCTGGTCGATTCTTTAACGAGTGTCCAGATTGGAATTATATTAAAGTTCCTCTTTTTTTCTTTAAACGGTTTTGATTGAGAAAAAGCGATTTGAAGCGCGGAATGAGCGTTTGATGAGACGGAAATAACTCAACACACAGAATTATTGGAAATATTCACGTTGATAATATTTTGGTCAAGACATCAGTGTACAAAGTTCAAAATTACAAATAGCGACCGCGACAGTTTACACTGGTAATAACGATCATCAAAATAATGTTGAAGAAATTGTTCTCGAGCTGTTGCTTCTGCAAAGCGCTCTATCGTAGCCGACAGCTCAACACATAACACCAGGATCAAAAATGAAAGCAAATGTTTTGTAGCAGTTACTCTTTTCTTCCTCAGAATGACATTACTGCACATCAAGCTGTAAATAATAATGCATTTTGAAACATAAAAAAGCACACATGCTGTGGAAATTAGACACTTATTTCAAAAATGCAAAAGGAAATATTTTTTTTCAGTTACCCTTTCTCTCCTCGAAATAACATTACTGTACATTAATCTGAAAATAATAATTCATGATAATGCATAAAAAAAGCTCACATGCTGTAGAAATTAGAAATTCATTTCACAAATGCATCCACACCCAACACGCACGACACTGTCCTTAGGGCGTGTGTGTGTGTCTCCTAACACGACACGCCCGGCACAGCCCTTGGAATAAGGAGAGGCTGCAACAACAACAACCATCTAACTAAAACTAAACCTTCTGACAGCTGAGCCAATTGACAATGACTGAATTATCTGACAACTGAACCATCTGAAAACAACTGAACTATCTGACAACAACTGATCTATTTGACAACAACTGAACTATTTGACAACGACTGAACTATTTGACAACGCCTGCACCATCTGACAAAAACTGAACCATCTGACAAAAACAAAACCATCTGACAAAAACAAAACCATTGCACAAAAACAAAACCATCTGACACAAACAAAACCATTCGACAAAAACTGAACCAT
The DNA here is from genome assembly GCA_030386875.1 of Morinoia aosen. Classification (NCBI taxonomy): domain Eukaryota; kingdom Metazoa; phylum Arthropoda; class Malacostraca; order Amphipoda; family Talitridae; genus Morinoia; species Morinoia aosen. The sequence continues at coordinate 5,767,673 of CM059573.1, forward strand.
CTGACAACAACTAAACCATCTGACAACTGAACCATTTGACAACGCCTGCCCCATCTGACAAAAACTGGACCATCTGACAAAAACTGGACCATCTGACAAAAACTGAACTATTTGACAAAAACTGGACCATCTGACAACAACTAAACCATCTGACAACTGAACCATTTGACAACGCCTGCACCATCTGACAAAAACTAAACCATCTGACAACAACCGAATTTTGTGAGAGTCGTAGCTCAAATAATGTCACGGTTGCAACTGTTTTACGAAATTAGAACGGCATGTTGGTTTCCTTTAGATGACCACTTAAAATTTAATAAAAATCAGATACGAGTAGAATTCTATATTGCGTAACTGGAAGCTTCGATTCCACGCAAAAAGCATCAAACCAGCTTTCTCAATATTCACAATAGCTTTCGCAAACATTCCAAAGCATTAAATTAGCAACAGTTCGAACTTTTTCGAAACACGCAATGCCAACCTGTGCCTTAATCCTACCACGAGGAGATCAAAACAAATAAATAAATACAACGTAAAGCAACAAGAATTATTCGAGAACATCGTAATCCCAGGCACGAAGAGCGTTACCAGCAACTGCCACTCAATTTCCCTCAAACAAAGGCGAGTTCAACTGATCTGAACTCGTAAAATAACTTAATTACTCCAACCAGTAGCGCAGCCTGGAGGGGGGGGGCCGTGCCAGAATATAGAGCTGAGGGCCAGTTCCAGTTGCCGTTTTAAGCGAATGAATAAAAAGATTGCTGATAATTAATGCCTGGCTCCCCCCCTTCTTGAAATTATTTGTCGGGGATTAATACCACGAACGAAGCAAAAAAAATTTAAATTAAGAAACCCACACACCGAACGATCGCTGATTGTTTTACAACGGATTACGCCTGATTATCGCTGATTGCTTTACAACAGATTGTGCCTGATGATCGCTGACCAACATAACATTTTTCTGTTCTTTTCCTACTCTGGTGCCGGTGCGTGGCTTGTGTTCGCCCGCATGAGACTTGGGTAGCAGCTACCAAAGAGACATTTGACTTGTTCCAGTCACCATTTTGTATATTATTCAAGTAACAATGCTAAGGACAAAAACGCGCTAATAACACTTAGTGTTAACTATATTTATTTCAGTAATACTTCAACGAGCACTAACTAACTAATACAACATTATTACAACAATAAGATTGATAATATGCCTACACTAACTCACTAACTTAGTAATAATAATAATAATAATAACGAAAATATTATAGCGCCATAAATAACAGCATTACAGTGTTCTATAAAATGATGGAGGTCTGTGAAATTTTTTACTTCCTATATATATATATATATATATAAACCTGCAATGGCATCTGATACATTCCTAGATGTCTCCGATATATCTTTTCAAGATACGCCAAGTTCACGCTTCAGGTTTTCGAAAAGAAAGCGACTTATTCAATCGAGCTCCCTGACCTTCCACACACACAACTCGACTCACTAGAACTACTAGTCAGACTAACAAGATGAAGGGATAGTCAGAGAGCTAGTCAGACCGATACAACAAAAAGAAAAGTCGAGAGTAGCTTATCAGACATGAACTCTAAAGGAATAGTCGAGAGTAGCTAGTCAGAACGATACAACGAAAAGAATAGTCAGATTAGCTAGTCTGAACGATACAACGAAAAGGATAGTCAGATTAGCTAGTCTGAAGGATACAACGAAAAGGATAGTCAGATTAGCTAGTCTGAACGATACAACGAAAAGAATAGTCAAGAGTAGCTAGTCTGAACGATAAAACGAAAATGATAGTCATGAGTGGCTTATCAGACAAGTACACTAAAAGGACAGTGAGAGTAGCTAGTCGACCGACGCAACAAAAAAGACAGCAAGGTCGGGTAGTCAGGCCGGTATATAAACGACTAGTAAAGGACAGTCACGACGAGGGCGGACCACCATACTCCCCCAGAAAAGGTCCGGACTTGCATCCATCACTTTCTCCCCGCCACCATAGATGGCTGCGGCCTTCAAACGCCCCGCCACTTTCCTCTTTGTTCCTACACTTTGCATTGTTCCAGCGTTCAGATGTGGTGCCGCGTGCTAGTGACGATTGCCTCTTTTGTTCCGTGCATTACTGAGCCGAGGTGTCGTCCTTCTCGGCCTAATTTACGTGCGCGGTACTCTCGCTTTCATTGCACTCCAACTGGCGCTCGCGATTTTTCTGTCCTTTATAAATTGGTGCTGTTGAATAAATTCTCTTTATTTTAAAAGAAAAGTTCGTTGAGAACCTAGATTTCCTAATTATCTTACTCTTGCGTCACCTAGCACATGGGCCACCTAGCACATAGGTCACCTAGCACATGGGTCACCTAGCACAAGGGCCACCTAGCACAAGGGCCACCTAGCACATGGGTCACCTAGCACATGGGTCACCTAGCACATGGGTCACCTAGCACAAGGGCCACCTAGCACATGGGTCACCTAGCACATGGGTCACCTAACACATGGGTCACCTAACACATGGGCCACCTAACACATGGGCCACCTAACACATGGGTCACCTAACACATGGGTCACCAAGCACATGGGTCACCAAGCACATGGGTCACCTAGCACATGGGTCACCTAGTACAAGGGCCACCTAGTACAAGGGCCACCTAGCACAAGGGCCACCTAGCACAAGGGCCACCTAGCACAAGGGCCACCTAGCACAAGGGCCACCTAGCACAAGGGCCACCTAGCACAAGGGCCACCTAGCACAAGGGCAACCTAGCACAAGGGCCACCTAGCACAAGGGCCACCTAGCACAAGGGCCACCTAGCACAAGGGCCACCTAGCACAAGGGCCACCTAGCACAACGGCCACCTAGCACAAGGGCCACCTAGCACAAGGGCCACCTAGCACAAGGGCCACCTAGCACAAGGGCCACCTAGCACAAGGGCCACCTAGCACAACGGCCACCTAGCACAAGGGCCACCTAGCACAAGGGCCACCTAGCACAAGGGCCACCTAGCACAAGGGCCACCTAGCACAAGGGCCACCTAGCACAACGGCCACCTATCACAAGGGCCACCTAGCACAAGGGCCACCTAGCACAAGGGCCACCTAGCTCTCAAGTCTTGGAGAGCCCAACCTCTTGCTCTACAGTGTCTCAGGGAAACACGCTCGCCCAACATAGTAAGTTCCTCGAGTGCCGCGACCCTCCTTCTATGAGCACGCACTGCCAACACGACAGCCCTCACGAGCAGACTTGAGGCTCGAGAGGGGAGATCTGGCTTAGCTTGGCAGTGTGTGATCGGCTGCTTGGTGGGAATAAGACTCTCAACACAACATCAAAATAAGTATGAGGTGAAGTTTACCAATTCTCACGGATCGACGGAGGGTGCAAATTTATTGCAGTTGGCCTCAAAATCTGAACACTTTAACTACTTTGCAGCAGTCACCGAGACACATAATTAAATGGAGCGGACAAGAAAAGCTTAGGTCGTCGAAGTTTTACCACATTCATTGCAGTAGGACCCACCGGTGGTCGTGCTTAATTAAGTTCTTTTGGCAGCAAAACGACCCATCAATGAGTCGTTTGAAAAATTTTTGACAACCTTTTTAAATTAATGGCGTTTATTTTAGCTAGTTAATGTTTGGTATTTATAAAATATTTAACAACGCTTGACTTTAAATTTGAGTTGGATATTGAACTTCAGTTAAACCCATCACCATCAATGTGTAAATACCTTGCAGCAGTTCAGCAAATAATCAAAGGCCGCAAACAACCAATGTTTTGGTTGTCAAACTTTCAATAATGATCAAGAAGTACAAATGCTGAAACCCGACGCTTAAACAAAAGCAGCAAACAACCAAGGCAATGATAGTCAAAGTTTCAATACCGTACAGCAGCCACCTCTAACACATAACCAACAACAGCAAACAACCAAGGCAATGATCGTCAAACTTTCATTACCATACAGGAGTCACCCGACGCCTTACCAAAGGCAGCAAACTACCAAGGCAATGATCGTCAAACTTTCATTACCATACAGGAGTCACCCGACGCCTTACCAAAGGCAGCAAACTACCAAGGCAATGATAGTCAAACTTTCATTACCATACAGGAGTCACCCGACGCCTTACCAAAGGCAGCAAACAACCAAGGCAATGATAGTCAAAGTTTCAATACCATATAGGAGTCACCCGACGCCTTACCAAAGGCAGCAAACAACCAAGGCAATGGTAGTCAAAGTTTCAATACCATATAGGAGTCACCCGACGCCTTACCAAAGACAGCAAACAACCAAGGCAATGATAGTCAAAGTTTCAATACCATATAGGAGTCACCCGACGCCTTACCAAAGGCAGCAAACAACCAAGGCAGTGATAGTCAAAGTTTCAATACCATATAGGAGTCACCCGACGCCTTACCAAAGACAGCAAACAACCAAGGCAATGATAGTTAAAGTTTCAATACCATATAGGAGTCACCCGACGCCTTACCAAAGGCAGCAAACAACCAAGGCAGTGATAGTCAAAGTTTCAATACCATATAGGAGTCACCCGACGCCTTACCAAAGGCAGCAAACAACCAAGGCAATGGTAGTCAAAGTTTCAATACCATATAGGAGTCACCCGACGCCTTACCAAAGGCAGCAAACAACCAAGGCAATGATAGTCAAAGTTTCAATACCATATAGGAGTCACCCGACGCCTTACCAAAGGCAGCAAACAACCAAGGCAATGATAGTCAAAGTTTCCATACCGTACAGCAGTCACCCGACGCCTTACCAAAGGCAGCAAACAACCAAGGCAATGATAGTCAAAGTTTCAATACCATACAGGAGTCACCCGACGCCTTACCAAAGGCAGCAAACAACCAAGGCAATGATAGTCAAAGTTTCAATACCATACAGGAGTCACCCGACGCCTTACCAAAGGCAGCAAACAACCAAGGCAATGATAGTCAAAGTTTCAAGCGCCGCAAGTGGAAATCCTGCGGAGAACATTAAGGTCTGTGCAGTGAGACGCACGCGCTGCTGTACGAGCGTTGGTGTACGTGCTTGAGAGCCTCTGCGTACGGGAAAACAGGCCAACTTTACTGCTGGAGTGCGCAGCGTCAAGCTAAAGCCTCACAAAAATACGAGAGCTTCGTCGTCTGAAATTTATGGCGAAGTGAAAGGGTTGTGTGAGCACAAATTCTTGGTCGACGCCTGTAGTAGTTCAGTGCATGAATGAACGATGGGCACTTTCCCGAACTCCCTCAAAGTTGCTAGAGTAACCCCTATCTTTAAAAGTGGTGAAAAAACCTGTGTAAACAATTATCGACCTATCTCCATTCTACCAATTATTAGCAAAGTATTCGAAAAGATTGTGTATAAAAAAGTATACTCTTATTTTGAACAAAAATCATTTCTTTACGATAAACAATACGGTTTTCGCTCTAAAAAATCAACAACACAGGCTATATTAAATCATTTACAATTCCTCTATTCTAATATAGATGAAGGAAAGCCTGTCTTCTCTGTATTTCTTGACTTCCGAAAAGCATTTGATTGTGTGGACCATAAAATACTACTCTCGAAACTACACTGTTATGGCATTCGAGGGATTGCCCATGATTGGTTCAGATCATACCTAACAAATCGGAAGCAATACGTTGTCATTGACGACGCAAAATCAGACCCACAGACAATTAGCCATGGAGTTCCACAAGGATCTGTTCTCGGGCCTCTCTTGTTTCTGATTTTTATCAATGATATTGTAAAATCTACATCATTCTTCAAATTCATACTTTTTGCCGATGACAGTACGCTTTCTGCGGTCCTTCCGAACCAAAATCCTGCTATGATTGTGGAGAGTATAAATACTGAACTTCAAAAGGTTTCATCGTGGCTCAAAGCTAATAAAATAAGCCTAAATATCGATAAAACAAATTATATTACTTTCTCATACAAGAAAGATGTATCTCTCCCATGCATTAAAATTGGCGAAGGTGAAATCGAAGAAACCAACTCATGTAAGTTTCTGGGCATCATAATAGATAAACATCTGACCTTCAAAGAGCACATCACTCATATTAGTTCTAAATTATCAAAATCCATCGGAATCCTAAATAAAGTTAAAAATTTTCTGCCTGAAACAACTTTACAAATGCTCTACCGTACGCTCATTTCCCCATACTTGCAATACGGAATAGAAGCATGGCACGGAACTGATAAAAATAAAACCAACAAAATTTTTACTCTGCAGAAAAGGGCTGTCAGAGCGGTAAAGAACCTAGAATATAATGCTCACACAAATGATTCTTTCAAAAATTTACAAATACTTAAACTTTCGGATCTCTACAAAATCTCCATCTGTAATTTCATTTACAAAACATTAAGAAATGATGGCGACAATAGCCTAAGACAATTATTGACTGCGCAAACTGGTCATCACGACCATTTAACCCGAAATAGAAGTAAATTCATGCTTCCTTACTATTCAAAGGCCAGGTCGCAACACAGTATTCTCTTCGTTGGAACCAAAACTTGGAACTCTATACCTGCAGAGATCCGTGAATGTAATTCGTACAAAGTATTCAAAAGACATCTTGAGTCTCACTTCCTATCAGAATACTAGTAGTGTAAGATCACCGTGTCGAAATCTTGCCTCCTACATGTAACTAATGATAATGTCATAATGTAACTTGCCTTGTGTACCATAACCAATCTTCTCTCTGCTCTTGAATCGTTTTATCGAACATACTGTTAAATATAGCCGACTTGTAAAATATCGAGTTAATTATCTCAATGATCAGTCTAATGCGAAACTAGGTTAAGTAAACTAGGTTAAACTTTTGTACACCCTAGAATAGCGTGATGGTAGGATGCCCTAGAAGTCGCTGAACTTATTCGGGCCCACAGGTAGCTATATTCAAACTTGTCCATTGTACTAGACTTAAGAAACATTCTACCTCTGTATCTCCTGTGGTAAATAAATTGTTTAAATTGTTTAAATGAATGGGGAACTCCCACTCATGAAAATAGTAAATTTTCATATTAATCAAGAGGTGACGAATTATTTCATTCTAATTAATTGGTTTTGTGTTTTAATCTCATTTTCTTTTTTATTGCCACACTATCTAAAATAAACAGGTGAGGAATTGTCAAAGGAAAAAAGATATCAACCTAAGTTCATCCCTCAACCCAGGACCTAAATCCAGTTCCTCAGTTTAGTTCGTTAATTGAGTGCCACAATCCAACCCACCAATTTATCTCATTTCAAATAACTCTGCTACCTTTAATTATATATATTTTGCAGAGGAGTTGTTCTTATTTCATCCAACAACATTTGAACAACATATCACATTTAACATATATCAATTTCTAACTCACCAAAAACAAGTTCAACAGATTTCCATCCCCGTAACGGAAATTTTAATTGATCCCAAATGATCCCATTCCTTATGATCTCAGGCTGTCATTCTACAACAGAATAAGAGACAAATGTGACGAAAAAAAAATCCGATTCAAGTAACCAAAAATTACTAGAAAAATTAAAAAAAAAATAATTCGAACAATTTTGGCATTATTTGGACTCTTTCAAGCAACGTTTCCCGTACCCCGAATACAAAAGGCAATAAGTTTGAGAGAAATATCTTCATGCTTACTAAACTGCAATCATAGTTGCAATTTCCATCCTCAAAAACCCGTCTCACCCCAGTTTCAGGGTCGAAAACAAAGGCTCATTGCATGCAAATTAACACTTTGACTGCGGCAGGTAAAACTGAAGTTCAATATTCAACTCAAATTTAATGACAATTGTCGTAAATAATGCTGAAAATAGCAAACCTTAACAGGGTTATGCCTTCAATTAGTTTTTATTACTTATTTATAAGAGTTAATTTTTTGACGACCGGTCGATCAGCTGCATCATGAAAATTCCCTCCATGTACCACCGGGGGCTCACGTCGCAGTCAAAGTGTTAAACTTCTGGCGAACGGCGATTTTTCAAACTCAACATCTACGAACGCAGCTCTTCACAAATTTAAACAGCTTTTAAAAGTTTACCCTGTAAAATTTTCTGCGTGCTCTCCTTCAAGTCCAATGAGGAACTTCAAATTTTCAAGTACTTTTCCGAGCCGCTGAGGTTCAGCTAAACAGCCAAACCGCCTTAGAATTTCATCCTAACGAATTTTTCCTTACGCCCTCTTCTACGTACCATAAGAAACTCTAAATTTTCGAGCACTTTTCAAGTTATTAAAGTTCGGCCAAAAGGCCTTTAGAAGTTTACCATATTCAATTTTTCGGTGTACCTTCCTCTACGTACAAGGAACTATAAATTTTCGAGCACTCGAGCAAGTTGCCAAAGTTCACCGGAGCAGCCGCGATGCAAATGAGAGCAGGGAGGCAGCCAGCACACCGAAGATGCCAAGGAAGGTTGCTGTGCAGCCTGCATTTTAAGTCCCTTTTTTTGCATGTTAGCTTGCGAGCTGCAAAAACAGGTCAGGAACTACTGAAGAGCCAGATGAGAACTTGTCAGGTCCGTGGGAGGGGTTCTTAAAAAGATACTTGACGTGAGAACCCTCCAACACTGTAAGTGAACCTTAAAATAACGCTACAGAGCTGAAGACAAAATCTAAGAAACACGAGTAAGAAAGTGTGGTGAGATCATACGACACCACAAGCAGTTGTGTTATTTTGGAATACAACGCGAAAAAAACACGACACAAAGTCTCAAGTCCACTTTCTTACGCAGACTTTCTATAAGTGCGGATTTTCCCATTCATATTTAGAAACCAAAGAAATTTCATAAATATGATTTAATTACATTTATTTCTTTTAAGAATCGCACACTTTCGAAAGGGCGATGGGAATTCGGACTGGCCTCATACGACTCCTTAGGATTGAAGTAGCGATACGTACTTCCCTAATCCCATGCTTGCCCCAATGATGATCATGACCCCCAGAACATTCAAATCACTTCGAGATTGTAATTAAAAGGATGTAAAATAGTTCATTTGTGCGCATGTTGACCACTCTGAATATTAATTCTACAGCAAACAGTGTGGAGTTCAGAGAACGGGGAATTTATGCACAACGTGTGTTCCCACACGCGACCCCATGCGCAAAAAAGCATCAAGCAAGGAAAGAAATCAATTTTTCACACAGTGCTGTCCTATTGAAAAAGAGGACAGCAGTAAATCGAAAAAAGATTGTCCAATTCAAAAACAAAAGTATCATTCTTTTACAAACTAAGGAAAGCCTGTTTTACTTTGAGCTCTGGACCTCGCGTTTTCCCCTGGGAATACCAATTCCCATAGTTATAATATTCGTGTCCATCGGACGCGGAAAAATCAAAACTCAAAAGTATCAGAAAGACTCAGATCAACGACGTCTGTTAAGCTCTGTAATTCGTGAATGATTTGCAGAAATGTCCGAGTCTAGAAAATTCTCCCTTTAGGAACTGAAGACAATTTCAGACGGACAAACTCAAGAAAGAAAATTGAAAGAAATCCTGCAAAATTAAGACTCGGTGCGGCTCGTATACAATTCCACGTCAGAATTGGCTACAAAATCCCTCACAATCACAATCATTCGTTCACAATCTATTTGCAACAAGAGAGTTCCTTGAGCATGTGGAGCAGATCACTCATACTCCGTGCTAGTCTAAATACAGTATGACGTCAATACCTCAATCGAAGAGGCTTACGAATACTTTCAAGAATATTTGGAAAAAATCCTCACTCAAATTGTCCGGTTTTGTTATCGTCCCAGCATGAAATTCAGGTGTTTATTCTCAACAGCGGAGCTGCCTTGCGAACTCCGAGGTACAAGTCGCGAAGATGAGTCTAACGGATCTGAAGGCAGAAACTGCACGCGCTCATTCATAGTTATGCGTGCTCCGTGCTGTTGTGTGAGCTCGTGTAGTCACGTACACACTTGTGTTCAGTACCGCAGCCAGACTACGAGGGTCATGCTCCCCTACCAAAATGTTGAGCCGGGGGCCAGTTTCAGTCGCAGTTTTAAGTAAAAGAATAAAAATGTCGCTGATAATTAGAATTAGTATTAAAATTATAATTTAGTATGAAAACTTTTAACATCCAAATAATGGTATTTAATACTCTACCAGGGGCACCCCATTTAATATGCAAGTGAAGGTACAACTTTCAACACCCAAACAGATTATGGCATTTTATACTCTACCAAGAGCACATTCAATATTCAAGAGAAGGTATACGGCATCTAATACCCTACCAGGGGGCACGGGATTTGATATTCAGGTGCGGGCGGCAGCAAATGAAGCATGAGAAGGGCTCGGCATCTCAGGCTCGAGTGGTGCCGGTTTTTACGTTAGTTTACGGTGCAGGTAATCATAATTAGAGCCGCAGTCATGCCTGCACGAACCGCTGCCGGCAAATCGGCCTGCGCAATCCAGAGGGCACTCGGATGCGGCCCGCGTATCCGGAGAGAATGTAGGCACGCAAGCGCTGCACGAAAGGATGCGCAAAATACACGCAAAACACACTCGAAATACACGCGAAGTACACGCGAAGTACACGCGAAGTACACGCGAAGTACACGCGAAATACACGCAAAATAAACGCAAAATACACAAGACCTGTTAGCACGTTGGCTACGTAGTGAGACAAATGTGTACCACTAGGTAAATTGTTCATACACGCAACAATGTAAATGTATAAAATTTCTTACTATTTCGCGACCTCGTTTTGAAGAAGTTTATCATGCGATGAAAATATTATCGAGCACTTATATTTAGTACATTTCTTACAAAGGATGGACACTTATTTGAGCAGGTAAGTCGATTTTACCAGTCTGGTTTTTACAACCTTACCAAATCAACTTCACGACCCGCCCAATCGTAGTCAACGTGTCAACACGTTGACTACGATTGAGTCAAACTAAAATTCAGTATTCAACTCAAATACAAAGTCAAAAGTGATTAAAAAGTTTACAAACGACCAATATTTATCGGATCCATTAAATACAATTAATTTAAAATAAAATGTTGGAATTTTTAGAAAACCAAAGTGCGAACCACCGAGGGGTCGTATCGCAAGCTATGTGTTCATTAGACCCGCATGCGTGGGAAGTTGGGAACTCTGTCCCGAATTGCGAGATTGAAATAATTTCTTCTAAAGGGAAAGTCGCGTTTGAAAAGATCACGAGTCCCGAGATTGGTGAGACAATTGTTACGTTTGATGAGATGCATTCGTTTTGTGTAGTTAATTCATGTTCTATTTAACACTTTGACCGTAACGTGAGCCACCGGTGGCCACAGAGAGGATTTTTTTAACGCTTCTGACCAATCAGGAGTCAAACTCAATTTTCGTACATACTTTATTGAAGCTAAATCTAGGCACCAATCAATTGATTTTGTTATTTTCGAAATTTCTTACAACAGTTAACTTTACATTTAAATTGGATATTTAACTTCAGTTTGACCATTTGTAGTCAAAGTGTAAAACGCATAATCAATATTAATCAACAAGTAGACGACCGATGAAACAATGGCAAGAAGCCTTTGTTAAGACGACACGAAACTAATAATGGCACTATGCTATAAAATTTTTAATTTTCCACCATTAATTAAAACACATTTCAAAAGTTCGAAACTAAATACCCAAAATACAAAAAGTCCTCATGTTTACCGAAATTAAAGATAAACGCATTTTCATTATTCATAAGGTTATAGCGCTACAGTGTCTAACGTGTAGGCCATAACAATGTAGTTAGAATTACGTCGCCAAAAGTTCAGCGAAACATTTCATCAATGTACGACACTATGTCGACATAGAGGTACAAGTTTGTTAAAAGCTCATCGATCCATACTGCTATATCAACATAGAGGTATAATTTTGTTAGAAATTCATCTATGCACACTGCTACATCAATGTCGCGGTACAATTTTATAAGAAGTTCACCAATGCACACACCGCTATATCAACATAGCGGTACAACTTTAATTCCAATCGAGCGACACGTGAAGGGAGAGTTGAGATTCATTTCGAAGTCGCTCACGGTGCCCTGGAGGAACATTTCTGAAGCCAACACCAGCTGGAAGAGACAGTCTCACGAACTTTAGCTCATATGAGAGCGATAACGAGACACGCTTTTTTGGACGATGGGAACGCTGTGAAACTGCGAGTAACAACTGGGTCACAAGACCCATACCCGAGTAGCTGGGTGCGTCTACCCCGCATTCTACAGAGAACAGATCTACCCCGTGTAACTGGGTACGTATACCCCGCATTCTACAGAGAGCAGATCTACCTTGGCAATACAGAAACTGAACAGTCGGTGGGTGGGTGCCTCATATCTACAGGCTTTCCTTGAGAATATAGAGGTCACACGAAAGTGTGTAACTGGGTACATTCTACAAAGAGCAGATCTACCTTGGCAATACAGCGACTGAGCAGTCGGTCGGCCGGTGGGTGCCACATTTCTACAGGCTTTCCTTGAGAATATAGAGGTCACATGAAAGTTGGCCCGACGGCTACACACCGCACTTATTAGTTTCATGGAGAACAAAGACCTGTGAGAATAATTAACTAACAATGATAATGAGATTAGATACTATCAAGGACATTGGTATTAATGGCCTTTGAAGCACTAAAAGTTTAGCAGCGAAGTAGACGAGGTTGTTTCGAATGAGAGACAATATGGAGGTTACCTGTGTGTTACATCGGTCTTTTTCTCATAAAAAAGAAAAAAGGACAACATAACTTTTCAATCATAACTTATTATGGTTGAGAACATAACATAACTTATTTCCCCAACCTTGTAGTTAGCTGCTGCGTTGATTCAATTCTTAAAGGTTTGCTGAGGACGATATCCTTCCGATCGAGTGTCGCTCGAGAAGAAGTACACTCTGTTGAGCTAAAAACAAACACACGCAGGTCGATTTAGCAAAGACGCGAGAGCTACACGCACATGAGTTAGCAAAGACGCGAGGGGACACGCGTACGAATAAGCCAGGACTCGAGTGGCACACGCGTACGAATAAGCCAGGACTCGAGTGACACACGCGTACAAATAAGCCAGGACTCGAGTGGCACACGCGTACAAATAAGCCAGGGCTCGAGTGGCACACGCGTACGAATAAGCCAGGACTCGAGTGGCACACTCGTACGAATAAGCCAAGACTCGAGCAGTACATGCAGCCAAAAACCAAAAACTCGAGCAGTACACTCATAGGAGTGTAAGCAAAGACTCGAGTAGCAAACGCATAATCTAAAACTCGAGTGGCCCACGCATACGAATAAGCAAAGACCCGAGCAGTACACGCACGGAAGTAAGCAAAGACCCGAGCAGTACACGCACGGAAGTAAGCAAAGACCCGAACAGTACACGCACGGAAGTAAGCAAAGACCCGAGCAGTACACGCATGGAAGTAAGCAAAGACTCGAGCAGTCACGCATGGGAGTAAGCAAAGACCACGCACGGTAGTAAGCAAAGACTCATACGCCATGGGCAAACCAAAGACCGGCGCAACATGGGCCTACTCACAAAGCGAGTTTGGCGCAGGCAAATAAGCGGACAAGGAAGGCGCGCGTTGCTGTGAGGTGCCGCGGCTACGGCAAGCCCAGGGCGCGTAGACGTCAAGTGCCTTAAATTTAGCTGTAGGCCAGCAACAGTTGGAGCGTTCTTGGAGCGGGGCACTCGCTTAACAGCCCTGAACTTGTCTGACCTCAGGCTTAACCCCCCCTTACATGGAGGGGGGTGTTACCCCCACTTACATGGGGGTGTTACTCCTTTTAACATGGGAATGTTACCCCTCTTAACATGAGAGTGTTACCCCTCTTAACATGGGAATGTTACCCATCTTAACATGGGAATGTTACCCCTCTTAACATGGGAATGTTACCCCTCTTAACATGGGAATGTTACCCCTCTTAACATGGGAATGTTACCCCTCTTAACATGGGAATGTTACCCATCTTAACATGGGAATGTTACCCCTCTTAACATGGGAATGTTACCCCTCTTAACATGGGAATGTTACCCCTCTTAACATGGGAATGTTACCCCTCCTTACTTGGGGGTGTTACCAATCTTTACATGGGGGTGTTACCCCTCTTTACAGGGGGGGTGTTACCCCCTCTTTACAGGGGGGGTGTTACTCCTCTTTCCATGGGGGGTGTTACTCCTTTTACATGGGGGTGTTACCCCTCTTTACAAGGGGGTGTTACTCCTCTTTACATGAGGAAGGGGGGTGTTACCCCCTTACAAGGAGGGGATATTACCCCCACATTACATGGAGGGAAATGTTACCCCCACATTACATGGAGGGAAATGTTACCCCTCTTTACATGAGGGGAGACGTTGCTCCCCTCTCCCGTCCCCCTGACACACAACACACGCAGTCAAAACGCTCCCCACGTCCGCCCCCCATGGGGGCTGCCCCATAGCGCGTAGCGCACTAACAGTGAAGGTGTAGACTGTGCAGCGTATAGATTTGATGAGTGTAGATAGATGTGCAGCGTGTAGATTTGAAGAGTATTTGATAGATTGTACAGCGTGTTGTTCAGCGTATTTGGCTTAAGAAAATTCATTTTTTGATCCTAATGTTTCGATTTCCGATCAAGAAATAAATAAGATATTTGAACAGAAATAAAGAAGTTCGATGATACTTTGTACATTCAATCACTTAATGCATATTCAGTAGCGCATTATGTACTCAATCACGTATTCAATTATTTATTAAGTGATTAATTTATTATAAAAAAATTTCTTTACCACAACAAGGATTTTCAAAGAGAGGAAGGATCAAGGCACCATTTAGTATGAAGTAGAAGGAATGCGGAATCTACGCTCAAGAATAATAAAAACAGTAAGCTAAGAAAGAAGTTCATGAAACAAGATGAAAGTTGAAGAAGAAAGTAGCAGGTGCTGAAAAACAGGACAGCAGTGAACCGAAAAAGGTGGTCCTTAACCAAACAAAAAACCTATTCTATTTTGACAAAAAGAAGGCCTATCTGACCTTAAGCTCGGGACCTCACATAATTCCCCTGGGAATGCTAATTCCTATTGATAAAATAGATGCATTCCCCTGAGGTATCATCATTTTTGAATATCACTATCAAAAAATCAAATGATAAGAGATCCGAACCGAAGTAAAAGAACTTCGCTGGTACTGTACTTTTTGAATTTCTTGGTTATCGAAAAAAGATACAACATAACAGAAATTATTTCAACCAAAAGAAGACCTACCTAACTCTCAGCTCGGGACCTCACATTCCCCCCCTGTTAGGAGAAGCAGCGATTACAATTGATGGCTCTCAGCTCGGTTTCAACCATAAGAAGACCTACCTAACTCTCAGCTTGGGACCTCACATTTCCCCGCTGGGAGGAGAAGCAGCGATAACAGTTGATGGATTTACGAGCGTCGGCGGAACTACACGGGCTAAATCTGGCCTCAAAACAGCCGCGGTTTGAACACAGTGCCGAGAACGGAGCACAAAATGCCATAATAAGATCTGATTGTGCCGCAATCACCATCTGCCGCCAAAATTATTGCCATTTATGTAATTGTACGCAATTTTAAGCGCTACACTCGAGACGCTGTAAGTCTGGCCGAGACGTGGAAAGATACGGTCGAGACGAGACAGAATCTGAACCAGACGAAACAGTGACTTGTCGAGACGAAATAAGTTTTGGCTGACACAAGGCGGAGTTTGTTAGAGACTACGCGTGTGGCTAATTTTTACGTCACAATTTTGTAAAAACAAATCATTTAGAAAGAAAACACAAGCCGACTAGTTGGTGTTGCTGGCCCCGTCCGCTACGGCTGGCCGAGTCCGTAACGTGGCACACGGAGAGCGGAATTAAATTATTGGCTAGTTCATGCCTCCCTATCCGCAACAAATGCGATCCAAAGAGAGGAAGAAGGAAAGCATCGTTTTTTATGGAGTTAAGGGAACGCGGAATTTATGCAGAAAGGGCATATAAACAGTAAGTTGAGAAAGAAGTTCTTGAAACAAGATAAAAGTTGAAAAAAAGTAGTAGGTGCTGAAAAACAGGACTGCAGTGAAGCGAGAAAAGATAGTCCGTAACAAAGCAAAAAATTATTCTATTTCAACAAAAAAAAATGGCCTACCTAACTCTCAGCTCGGGCCGTCACATATTTTCCCCCTGGGAGCGCTAATTCCCATAGATACAATAGTTGTATCCCCCTGAGGGGATCGTGCTCAGGAAAGACAATCTGACAACTGCAGCTAGAGGAACAAAAACGAGGGGGCTGATGAGGTCAGTACTCTCAATCCATGACCTGAAAATAAAAAAAAGCTCTCTGTTAGCCATGATGATCCACACACGCTAATTTATTGGTTCAGTCGTTCATCTCACTTCTTTCAGCCTAAAATCAATTGATCATCCTATCAGGGTTTCCTAGCTCACATTGGTTTCTTTTGGTGATCATCCCATCGGGGTTTCCTAGCTCACATTGGTTTCTTTTGGTGATCATCCTATCAGGGTTTCCTAGCTCACATTGGTTTCTTTTGGTGATCATCCTATCAGGGTTTCCTAGCTCACATTGGTTTCTTTTGGTGATCATCCTATCAGGGTTTCCTAGCTCACATTGGTTTCTTTTGGTGATCATCCTATCAGGGTTTCCTAGCTCACATTGGTTTCTTTTGGTGATCATCCCATCGGGGTTTCTTAGCTCACATTGGTTTCTTTTGGTGATCATCCTATCAGGGTTTCCTAGCTCACATTGGTTTCTTTTGGTGATCATCCTATCAGGGTTTCCTAGCTCACATTGGTTTCTTTTGGTGATCATCCTATCAGGGTTTCCTAGCTCACATTGGTTTCTTTTGGTGATCATCCTGTCAGGGTTTCCTAGCTCACATTGGTTTCTATTGGTAATCAGCCTATCAGAGCTTCCAAGCTCACATGAGTTTATTTTAGTGATAAAACTGGAGACTTTAAATCGACTTCAAAGCTCTGGTAAACAAAATTTGAGCGGGAGTTGTCGTCCAAGAGCAGTCGTCGATTCGCCAGACCATTTTCAACGAAAATTGGATGGACACTTCCCAGTCTAACTTTTTCGCCGCCTGAATGCATGTTTTTCAACGCCTTAGCGATTTAAGCGTTTAAATCGCTTTAGCGGCGAAAAACATGCATGCAGGCGGCGAAAAAGTTAGACTGGGTTGCTTTGTCCTTTTCATAAAAAGAACGTTCGTTGAGCATATTTGATCAACGCTTTCAGGTGACTGCTCGCTTGTTATTTCCAATACTTTCAATCAGCTTTTGTCGCAGTCATAATAATATAACCAAAGTATCGTTTCAGACTAGCGTAACGGTCCGTCAAAAAAGACGGGATTTAATATTTTGCTTGAATAAGTTTTCCAGAAGTGTATGCCCAACAAATATATCCATCCCAACAGTACCCGCCATTAAATAAATCCCCCAGACCTGGATGCCCAACAAATATATCCATCCCAACAGTACCCGCCATTAAATAAATCCTCCAGATGTGGATGCCCAACATATATATCCATCCCAACAGTGCCCGCCATTAAATAAATCCTCCAGACGTGGATGCCCAACAAATATATCCATCCCAACAGTACCCGCCATTAAATAAATCCTCCAGACCTGGATACCCAACAAATATATCCATCCCAACAGTACCCGCCATTAAATAAATCCTCCCGACGTGGATGCCCAACAAATATATCCATCCCAACAGTGCCCGCCATTAAATAAATCCTCCAGACGTGGATGCCCAACAAATATAACCATCCCAACAGTACCCGCCATTAAATAAATCCTCCAGACCTGGATGCCCAACAAATATATCCATCCCAACAGTACCCGCCATTAAATAAATCCTCCCGACGTGGATGCCCAACAAATATATCCATCCCAACAGTGCCCGCCATTAAATAAATCCTCCAGACCTGGATGCCCAACAAATATAACCATGCCAACAGTACCCGCCATTAAATAAATCCTCCAGACGTGGATGCCCAACAAATATATCCATCCCAACAGTACCCGCCATCAAATAAATCCTCCAGACGCGGATGCCCAACAAATATATCCATCCTAACAGTACCCGCCATTAAATAAATCCTCCAGACGTGGATGCCCAACAAATATATCCATCCCAACAGTACCCGCCATTAAATAAATCCTCCAGACGTGGATGCCCAACAAATATATCCATCCCAACAGTACACGCCATTAAATAAATCCTCCAGACGTGGATGCCCAACAAATATAACCATGCCAACAGTACCCGCCATTAAATAAATCCTCCAGACGTGGATGCCCAACAAATACATCCATCCCAACAGTACCCGCCATTAAATAAATCCTCCAGACGTGGATGCCCAACAAATATATCCATCCCAACAGTACCCGCCATTAAATAAATCCTCCAGACGTGGATGCCCAACAAATATAACCATGCCAACAGTACCCGCCATTAAATAAATCCTCCAGACGTGGATGCTCAACAAATATATCCATCCCAACAGTACCCGCCATTAAATAAATCCTCCAGACGTGGATGCCCAACAAATATATCCATCCCAACAGTACCCGCCATTAAATAAATCCTCCAGACGTGGATGCCCAACAAATATATCCATCCCAACAGTACCCGCCATTAAATAAATCCTCCAGACGTGGATGCCCAACAAATATAACCATGCCAACAGTACCCGCCATTAAATAAATCCTCCAGACGTGGATGCTCAACAAATATATCCATCCCAACAGTACCCGCCATTAAATAAATCCTCCAGACGTGGATGCTCAACAAATATATCCATCCCAACAGTACCCGCCATCAAAATATTCTTGTACTTGTGCACTGGTGAAACTCGTATCACAGATACGGTCATTGAGCGTCCTGGTGAGCGTCACAGACACACGCAAGAAGAGGACATCAAACAAATACATGCGTAAATAAGCACACCATGGTAGGTAACCATTAGGTAAGATAATCAAAAAGGCAAGTAAAATTCTACGAGAATTAACACTTTCTCACAATAGATGAAAAAGATCACACCTACGATCAGCAAAGACACAACAAAAGTTTTTTAAAGCATACCAACGTTGAACAAGTGACTACCTCCGTTGTTGCGTGTTAATACTTATCTTACTGTCAATGTATACGCAATATTTTCATTTAATTCCGTAAGAATAAAACTGGTAAAGGATCGCCAAAGATTCAGGCGAGATCTCAGCTGGTCATCTAGAACCCAGAAGTAGATGCCAGGCGTAGCATCGAACGAATGCACCGCATTCTTTCCTGGTGGTTCATTGATTGAAAAACAACGCGTAATACAATTATCACATAGTTGCGAAAAGTATGAAACACAATTTCAATGTTCCCTAGCGCACACATCCTTTCAAAAATCGACTAAGAACACTGCATCAAGCATCGGCCTCTGCACGAATTCTTGCTACACACAAATTATTAGGACACACACAACACACGGCACATGGGTGCCGCAGGAGAACACAACACTTCATGACCCAAGAGCACCACATCCTCCCCCGACCGCAACTTGGATAGCACTGAGCACCCGCATAGCTTCCGGCGCAGGTCACAGCAGGGATGCTGCAAACCTGGCACCAGAGATCTAGCGCTCTTTGCGCCGGTGCCCGAGATACGTTATTGTTTTAAACACCAACGAAGCGTCCCCTAGCGTTCAACTTTGGAGTTTATCACTGACAGTGAACATGAAGTGTCTGTTGCTCAGCACAGCAGAACGAGCGGGTTTGGTGCCCCTTAGTTCTTATACATCAAAATGAAAGCAATTTGTTCTGTGGTAAATGAAATTCCAAGAGATGAAAAGCTGGAGCGTTTGTTTCCTGCTGGCACCACCAGCCAAGCCATCAAGCTGCAGCGTTGGAATGCGCAAATTTTGATGTAAAACTGTAACACTGAAGTCAAAGGCTCCTCAGGTCGAACTCAAGCTGTGGTTCGAGAAAAGCGTTTTCCAAATCGCTATGCTGATCGAAAAACTCAGGAAAATCTGTATACGAACATTTACATCAAAACTAAATCCCTCAAAACTCATTTTTACTATTAGGCGGATCTTTATTATTCAAAAGAGACGAGTGCTCTACTTTTCCATCGTATGGACTTTCCAGGACTGTTCAGATTACGAGTCAAAAATTGTCCTATTTATTGCTCTAACTTAAGCAAAAAAATAATCTATCTACAAGGAACTTTGGATGTACCCGCGCTTCTTTCCACGATACGCGGTTTTTGAAGTTTAAAAATTTGCATTTACTTCAAATAATAGTAACAGATTTTCATGTAATTATTGAATTCCAGTAATTTTACAAGACTTTACCTGAACGTTGTAAGTTGAAATCATTTACTGCGTAATGAACTCGAAGTTGAAATCTAGGTTACAGTGAAATTTATCTCGAATACAAAATGGGCGCTAGAGTGTAATTTAACTCCAAGTTATAATGGAGGATACAATATAATTTAACTACAACATAAAATAAAGGTTAAAGCACCTAAATATTGGCTGACCAGTCTAAACTCGAATTTTTTCACTAAAATCAGAGTTACAAGAGTTTAAGCCGAGTTATCCCAACTCTAAGTTAACACTTTGACCTCAATCGGTCAAACTTAAGTTCAATATTGAACTCAATTTAAAGTCAATTGTAGTAAGCAATTTTGAAAATTGCTATAAATTATCTGGATCATGCCTTCATTTAGCTTTAATAAAGTATTAATAAAAATTTACTATCTTACTACCGTTTATGCCAGGGAAGTCCGAGCTACGACAGATTTAATACATTATTCTAGTGTTCTTTCTAATCAAACAATAGTGTTCCCAAGAAAGGAAGGAGGAAGCAGCCATTAAGTTTGGTGTAACAAAAACGGGGAATCTACCCACACGGTGGGCTCCCACGCTCTGCGTATAACAAGAGCAAGATGAAATAAACCTTAAGAAAAAAGATTAAAGGTTTAAGAAAAAAATAACAGGAGCCAAAAAAACGGGTGTCACCAAAAAATGACGGTCCACAACAAAACTAAAATCGTATTCTACTTCATCATAAGGAAGGCCTACCTTATTTTTAGCACAAACCACGAGTAAGCCAACTCGCAATCAGCAAAGAAAATAAAAGAAATTTCAACAAATGCCGTCATTAAACCAGTGTAGCTACCTTCATTGCGACGTGTTGAGTACTGTAAGTACTCTACTATTACCTCTTTTTCCCCATAGGGAGGTAATTTCCACGCAAGACAATAGATATATCCTCCTGTGGGGATCCGATTTGCTCCAGTGTGTCTGTGATATACATGTACTAGCTGCATACGAATTATTCCAGCCAAATCCTTTGAGTTACATTACAAGTAACGAGTTATATATTAGTCTGAACAAGTTCACTGCCAAGGCCAATTGATACACTTTGCATCACCTTGTTAAAAGAAGTTAATTTACTTACTATGCGAAACTGTGAAAAAAGAAAATATAGTCGATTACGTTGATCAGTTACAATAATAAATAATGGAACGAAGAAATTAATATAGGAATAAATAACAATTAGTAGAAAATAAGAATTAATAAATTGGTTGTTAGTTTAAGCCTTCCCGATCGCAACAAAGGCGTTCCAAAGAGAGAAAGGAGGGAGGCACCATGAAGAATGGAATTAAAGGTACGCAGAATCCAAACAAAAAAATACATAGAAAAATTGTATAATAAAATTCATGAAACAATACAAAAATTGAAGAAAACTGCTCAAAAACAGCACAGTAGTTAATTGAAAAAGGATAGTCGGTAACAGGACAAAAACCTATTCTATTTCAACTAAACGTTTGACCTAGCTATGTAACCTTAATTTTGGGACTTCACATATTTCCCCTGGGAGCGCTAATTCCCGCAGATCGTATATTTATATCTCCCTGAGGGGAACAAGGATTAATGAAAGTCTGTGCAAATTGCGGTCTACTGGATGACAGGCAGTCAGTAGTGGGATGTGTTCGATGAACCGAACCACAGCACCGAAGTATCTGCTTAGAAAAGAATTCGTAGATCATTTTTTACGGCACGAGACGGCCTCTCGAGACATCATAACTGTCAGTCTCGTGGTTGAAGGATGAGTTGAAGCCCAGAAATTGTGTGGTCTGAGAGAAGCGCCTCTAAGAAAAATTTACTTTGCGGTCAGATGAAAATTGCGGCGCTGCCGGTGACCGCGCGCTGGTACCGTGAACTTGGGTTTAGGCAAGCCTTCGTCTGGTGACTTTGTGGTCAAAGTTGATGTGAGATTCGTCCTCAGTGTTCCTAATTTTGGTATGATATAAAATTTCGATGTTTAGCTATTTTTCGCGAAGTGAACTTCCTGGATTTAATTTAGAAAAAATTCCCTATGTTTTGAATTTTTTTTGCGTTCAATAATTTTAAAGCTGCACAAGAAGTGAAATTGGGTAGCGAAATCTTCTGCATTACATTCATGGCTCGATATAAATACTATTTACTCGTATAAATTTGAAAACATTATAATACGCAAAAGAGATGACCTTAATAAACGAACAAGGCCCAAATGATATGTAAAAACACACTTTTTCTATCAACACACAAAAATTGAAATCTTTTAGGTAAATATTTCAAATAAGGCATAATTTAAGAGTAGAAGAAGCCAAGCCTGAAAACAAAATTCAAGGTCGAACTAAATTCAACTACAATCAAGTAAATTTAATAAAGCAAGACCAGTCAGCCCATAAGCCAAAACTCGATAGAATTCCTGTGTCAACATCGCGGACAATTGGAGATCACTACCTAAGCAGCGTTGAGGTCTCCTTATTGGCCTGCCTTTGCCTGGTGTCGATCAGACTCTGCATGAGCATCAGATTTAGTATGACGATACTGCATCAAACTGTGTACAATTTATGAAAATAAATCAGTGTGTTTAAATCTATCCTATATCATTCGTAAACAATTAACAATCTCCCCCTGTAATTAAATTCCACAATTTCATTCGCACAATATCAAAATGAGCGCACTGTGTAACTCGCGATTCAACTCAAACTAAAACGGTATCTTCTATTTTCTATAACTTATATAACTTCTACATATTCCATTAGCTATATTTCCACTCTATATTCCATTAGATAAAGGTGCTGGGAATAACCTTCTGGAATAAAATGTAAAACAAGAACTAATCACCATCACCAATTTTCAAAGCAAATTGATATATAATGTAAAACAAGAACTAATCGCCATCAGCAATTTACAAAGAAAATTCCATCGTGTATCTAACCATGGGAGGTCATAAAAATTTATCATCGAATTCATTATGTAATTTTGATACAAAATTTCCCGGCGATTAAGCAAACAGCAGCATCTCGATACGAAGTGCGCAGCCGCCTCTATTACATGGCCTTGATAGACGCTTGGCGGTAATTTGCGTTTCTCCAACACGCATCTTCTCAAACGCTGTATTTACGATACACGAACCTCAGCCGACGTATTTGTGAAATGAAAATATGCGCGGTTTTATGATACACGAACCCGTATTTCCCTAGCCGCCGAATTCATGAAGTGAGCATTTGTGCCGTATTTATGATACACGCGCCCGTATTTCCCTAGCCGCCGAATTCATGAAGTGAACATTTGTGCCGTATTTATGATACACGCGCCCGTATTTCCCTAGCCGCCGAATTCATGAAGTGAACATTTGTGCCGTATTTATGATACACGCGCCAGTATTTCCTCAGCCGCCGTATTTGCGAAATGAGAATTTGAAGTACATCAAGCGCCGTATTTATGATACGCATAACTGAATGTCTTCAAGAACCGTAAATATGATACACGCATTTTCTCAAAATTGTATTTTAGATCTGCGTTTTTCTCCGATAATTTTATTCACGATATCCAGATTAAATCAAATAAATTCATGACTACTGTAGATCTTTATGCATCATTTTACGATAGAAATTCCTTTGACACAAAATTACGTTAAAATATACTGTAAGTTAGTTTGAGCCTCCCCAGCAGCAACAACAACAGTGTTCCCACAAGAGAAAAGAGGAGGCACCATTTAGTATGGAATTAACGGAACGACGAACTTATGCATAATGTTGTGTCCCACCATGTGCTCAGAATGAAATTGAAATAAGTTTATGAATAATGGCAGATGTTGAAGACGCAAATAACAAGTGTTGAAAAGAAACTGTAAAACCGGAAAAAATTTTCATTTCAACAGCAGAAATCCTACCAAACTTTCAGCTCAGGACCCCACTTGCCACTGAGAGTACTAATTCCGATAGGTTTAACAGATATATTTCCTTGTAATGTGCAATTACAGTCGCATTACATTCTTTGCTAGAGTACCACTTCCTTCCCAGTACGCATTTATGAACACGACGTAAAAACACGAGTCATACCACCCCAATTTAAAAAAAACAACGATCTCAACAAACATTTATCTTTAAAGTCTAATCAAACCTTATTTTTTCATTTACGCTCCGTCATCATTATCGAAAAACCGAATTCCTCTCCGCGTTATGCAGCTAATTGCTGCGTTTGTTCAACTGCTTGCAACGCAGTCCCGCAGATACCGAGCTGTGTCACCCTAGTAGAGTGGTTACGAGCGCACTCTTCACGGGAAGGGTCGGGGGTTCGAATCCCGGCAATGCCACTCGGTGATTTTCCCGTTGGGAAAAGGGAGATCTCACTTAAGTTAAAGTAATGAGATATTTAAAGAAACATTGCACAAGATGATATGTACCAGGCTTCAATTGGAGTAAAGAATATCCTTTGTGACTCCGAGCCTCACCACAACAACGGACGAGACGAAATTCCTCAGAGCATTGCATCATTACACTCCATCCTTTTGCGACCGGCACTGTACTGGCCAGCGGAAGAGGATAATTAGCTAAACAGAGTTGTGTGTGTTTAGAATTGTTGTGTGAGCTGTATGAGTGTGCGGCACCTGGTTGTGTGTGTGCAGCCTGGTTGTGTGTGTGCAGCCTGGTTGTGTGTGTGCAGCCTGGTTGTGTGTGTGCAGCCTGGTTGTGTGTGCGTAGCTTAGTTGTGTGTGTGTGTGTGTGTGCGCAGGATCTTTTAAACGTTCCTGTTTGCACACATTCATTAATGTCGCAAAACGCAAATGCTTCCTATTGGCTAATTTGATAATTGGAACACAAATTAAAGTTATTGAAATAATAATTTTGATTGTTATTATAGGACTGAAAGAATCAGGATTTTTATTTCGAAGATTAGCTTCGCTTGAGGTGACATCATCCCTACGAATTGCTCGCACTCACCATCACACCATAACTGGTCGCACTCACCATCACACCATAACTGGTCGCACTCACCATCACACCATAACGGGTCACAGTCACCATCACGCCATAACGGGTCGCAGTCACCATCACGCCATAACGGGTCGTACGTACCTGCAAATAGAAGAAAAAATAATTTAGCAACAAAACAAGCATGCGAACCTTCAAGCGCTGCTTGAAATATAGCCACCCCAGCAAAAAAATAAAATAAGATTCATCTATTCATACCCAGAAACAAATTCTCTTCAGCATGAAAATTCACATCCTTGGACACGCAAACTTGTAATAAAACAAAACGCTATTGCATGCTAACTCTTTATTGTACTTCATTTTGTTCAATTCGGATTATGTGACACGGCCTCAAAACGTACTTTTTGATGTGGTGAGTTTATTTAAGTCTTTCCAACCCCGATACAAGTGTTTTATGGAGAGAAAAGCATAAAATTACAGTTTGGTATAAAGCGTTTTGGAACGGGGAATCTATGCGCAAGGTGTGTCCCCACAAGAGACCCCCAGCGCATAGAAACAAAAGTAATGAGGTGATGCAAAAAAAAGACAAATGAACCCAAAAAAGTGGTCCGTAACGAAACAGAAACATATTCTACTTCAACATAAGGAAGGCTTACGTAAAATTCGTCTTGGAAACGCCCATCCTCCCCTCGAGATAGAACGTACTCTGATATCGATCGATTAAGCCAATATTCTCAGAATTGAGCTAAAATTGCTCTTTCTAGTACATATTTCATTTAAATGAAAAGCGAAGAGGTTGCGTGGTCAAGTTTAAAATCTAAGATGCAATGACATAAAAAGGCAACGCTATAAAGGTCTTTGCCAGAGCTAGAAGAAAGCGTTCGTTTCTACTGGAGAACATTTGAACAGCTCTCTCATTATTCTGTAATTATTTCCACATAAGTTAACATTCGGCCAATTAAATCTTCTAAGTTGTATCTATAATACGCCCACATCTCTTTTGTACGTCAAGGCGTTGATTACAATAATAAAATACTTAAGAGAAGCTCTTATTGAGAACATTTCGATCTTGCGCCACCTTACGCTCTGTCTGTTCACAATAGAGAAGCACTTCTATTCTTTTAACTGAAGAGAATTATCAGTTTTCTTCCAGCGCTTTGATATGAATGGCGGGATAGAAACTCTGCTGTAATCATTTAAAACGAACGAGCAATTACCTGTTTGTTTCTACGGACCACGTGATACTGCTTGTTCGGGCGTTACAAACATCATCGGATGAGCGTGAATTCATTAAAAATTAAAACAGATGAAAACTCCTCAAAAAATATTCAGCTATGTAGTCTAGAAATAAATGAACAAAAAGTATATCCCAAAATGTGAGATATTGTGTAGTTTTAGTATATATCCAGCCACTTTATCCACCATAGCGTACGAAGAAGCAACGCTTATATGTTTCTATACCTATGCTTTAAAATCCGTTTCGGCTCGGAGGTGATAATCACATAAAGCTCAGCGAAGTTCAAGTTCATGCAGAACAAAATTTTAATACCTCGGCACAGCGCACTAAGCAGGTAAAAAAATAGCGAAAGCATCTCGATGCGACGAAGCTTTAAATGAGAATATACATACAATAAAGTCAAATTATCAGATTAGATTAGTCATTACTTTTAGCCTCCCTACCCAGCAACAATTGCGATCCAAAGAGAGGTAGGAGGAAAGCACCATTTAGTATGGTTAAGGAAACGCGGAATCTACGCAGAAAGACATAGAAACAGTAAGTTGTGAAAGATCATGAAACAAGACCATAGTTGAAGAACATAGTAGTAGGTGCTGAAAAACAGGACAGCAGTGAACCGAAAAAAAGTGGTCCTTAATATAACAAAAACATTTTATTTCAACAAAAACGAAGGCCTACCTAACTCTCGGCTCGGGGATCTCACATTGTCCCCCTGGGAGCGCTATTTCCCATAGATACAATAATTTTTATCCCCCTGAGGGGACAAATTATGAGAAAGAAGCTGAAATTTCACAACGTAGAATACAGTACACAGTTGCATGCGCGAAATGCAATGAACATACAAACTCATGCAGTCACCCCTGAACAAAACACTTTCTACGATGCAAAAGACAAAAACGTTTTTAGGCTAAACTCAACTAAATGCTGAATCTATGATCTTTTCAGAATAAAAAATCAATAGAATTATTTCTAAGAAAAACTTAAGCTGATATTTTATGAGAAAACATTTATATCATATTTATCTTGAAAATAGATACACACCAACGATTATCTTATTTCGTTCAGCTGTGACATGCGTTGAGGGGCAGCATAAAAACACACTGGAAACACTCAAACGGGTCTTTTGCTTGCTAATAAATAGCTGCTAAAAATTTTAAGCAGCAATCGAAAGCTTGAATGAATAAGTGAAGATCAATAAAAAAAGTATTGAGTTTGAAAATAATTTGCGTTTCCCTTGATAATGAAAAATTCCAAAATTGCATAGCGAAGTGCGTAGAACATTATTGTGGTGAGAATAAATTTGAAAATTATTACCAAACAACTCATACCCGCATTGCATAGGATTTTAAGTGATTAATTAAGCAGAATTTAATCATCAAAGACAGAATCCCAAATGAGTATTTATTTCCCATTTCGAAACCAAATTTCATAAACGAGAAAATGGTTGCCGTTTTCAACATCTACAGGTCAACAACCACTGGGCATAAGTCGCGTAACAACTGAATCAAACCGCATGGTGATTAATATACTCGTCTTTCAATTGGAAGGTTGTACATTCTTGCCCGTTGGTTCTTTCCATTGGGAGAAGAAAAACTTAGCCTCAAATTACCACTAAACTCAAACAAATGAAATGGGTACAGGTGCATAAAAATTAGATTGGACGTTAGTTTAATCCTCCTTAACCGCTAAAAAAAGAGCATTTCGAAGAGAGGAAGGAACAAGGCACCATTTAGTATGGAAATAAGGGAACGCAGAATTTATGCAGAAGAGGCATAGAAGTAGTAAGCTGAGAAAGAAGTTCATGAAACAAGATAAAAGTTGAAGAAGAAAGTAGTAGGTGCTGAAAAACAGTACAGAAGTGAACCGAAAAAAAGTTGTCCTCAACATAAAAAAACATTTAATTTCAACGAGAAGAAGGCCTACCTAACTATCAGCTCGGGCCCTCGCACATTTTCCTCATGGGAGTGGCATGACATATCAAATTGATAGAAACAAAAGCTAGGATAAATAGGTTTTAATTTAGTTAGAGCCCTTCAGACCGCACAAAATATGTTCCCAAGCAAGAAAAGAGGGTAGCCCCATTTAGGATAAAAGTCAGGGAGCCTATACATATGAGTGTTTTCACTCAGGATTTCTTGTGCATTGAAACAGCAAAGAAAATTTGTTTATGAATCATGCGAAGAGTAAACTGATCATATTCAAGAGGTAACCAATCAACTGCGTCAGCAAACTGCACTCACAACCGACTAAATTGTTGTTCAAATTTAACCTTCTGCTATTGAACTGGTTTTCAAATTTTAACCATTTGCTGATCAACTGATCTTCAAATTTCACATATATGCTAGTCAACTAGTGTTCAAATATAAACCATATACCAATCCACTGGTGTTCAAATTTCAGCCTTATCTTAATCACCAGGTGTTCAAATTCTGCTTATCACCAGGTGTTCAAATTCTGCTTATCACCAGGTGTTCAAATTCTGCTTATCACCAGGTGTTCAAATTCTGCTTATCAACTGGTGTTCAAATTCTGCTTATCAACTGGTGTTCAAATTCTGCTTATCAACTGGTGTTCAAATTCTGCTTATCAACTGGTGTTCAAATTCTGCTTATCAACTGGTGTTCAAATTCTGCTTATCAACTGGTGTTCAAATTCTGCTTATCAACTGGTGTTCAAATTCTGCTTATCACCAGGTGTTCAAATTCTGCTTATC
This sequence comes from Morinoia aosen, assembly GCA_030386875.1. Lineage (NCBI taxonomy): Eukaryota > Metazoa > Arthropoda > Malacostraca > Amphipoda > Talitridae > Morinoia > Morinoia aosen. The sequence goes on from CM059573.1 coordinate 5,796,844, forward strand.
ACCAGGTGTTCAAATTCTGCTTATCAACTGGTGTTCAAATTCTGCTTATCAACTGGTGTTCAAATTCTGCTTATCAACTGGTGTTCAAATTCTGCTTATCAACTGGTGTTCAAATTCTGCTTATCACCAGGTGTTCAAATTCTGCTTATCACCAGGTGTTCAAATTCTGCTTATCAACTGGTGTTCAAATTCTGCTTATCAACTGGTGTTCAAATTCTGCTTATCAACTGGTGTTCAAATTCTGCTTATCAACTGGTGTTCAAATTCTGCTTATCAACTGGTGTTCAAATTCTGCTTATCAACTGGTGTTCAAATTCTGCTTATCAACTGGTGTTCAAATTCTGCTTATCAACTGGTGTTCAAATTCTGCTTATCAACTGGTGTTCAAATTCTGCTTATCAACTGGTGTTCAAATTCTGCTTATCAACTGGTGTTCAAATTCTGCTTATCAACTGGTGTTCAAATTCTGCTTATCAACTGGTGTTCAAATTCTGCTTATCAACTGGTGTTCAAATTCTGCTTATCAACTGGTGTTCAAATTCTGCTTATCAACTGGTGTTCAAATTCTGCTTATCAACTGGTGTTCAAATTCTGCTTATCGACTGGTGTTCAAATTCTGCTTATCAACTGGTGTTCAAATTCTGCTTATCAACTGGTGTTCAAATTCTGCTTATCAACTGGTGTTCAAATTCTGCTTATCAACTGGTGTTCAAATTCTGCTTATCAACTGGTGTTCAAATTCTGCATATCAACTGGTGTTCAAATTCTGCTTATCAACTGGTGTTCAAATTCTGCTTATCGTCTGGTGTTCAAATTCTGCTTATCAACTGGTGTTCAAATTCTGCTTATCAACTGGTGTTCAAATTCTGCTTATCGACTGGTGTTCAAATTCTGCTTATCAACTGGTGTTCAAATTCTGCTTATCAACTGGTGTTCAAATTCTGCTTATCAACTGGTGTTCAAATTCTGCTTATCGACTGGTGTTCAAATTCTGCTTATCAACTGGTGTTCAAATTCTGCTTATCAACTGGTGTTCAAATTCTGCTTATCAACTGGTGTTCAAATTCTGCTTATCAACTGGTGTTCAAATTCTAACCCTATCCTTACCAACTGGTCACGTAAGACTACAATCATCAGACGCATGCATGGCTGTCACCGTCAGAAGAGAATCCGGAAGTGCGCAGCTGTGATCGATCGAAAGTGTGTCACGCTGTGCAGGTGAGAGTGAGAGCGAATGGTGACGTGACATCATCGGGTTTGGAGCGCGTGTGATCTACGCACACCACATCGGGTCAATTAATTACCAAGAGATAAGTGGAGATAATGGTGAGGGGTGACCGAGGTGTGAGGGTACCTGCCTCTAGCGTTGGGGCGCATTGTGTTGCGTTGTCAGGGCTGAGAAATGACTAAATGACAGAGAAATGGCTGAGAAATGCCTTATAAATGGCTGAAAAATGACTGGAATCTCTGAGAAATTATTAAAGCGCTGAGAAATTACTGTACTAAATGACTGGGGAATGGCTGAGAAATAAACGGAGCTAAAATGAAAGATTTAATGAGCATGATTGTATAGAATAAAACGTAATAGAGCAGCAAAATATCTTTAAATACCATCTTGTTCAACGAAAAGCACGAATTTTCTTAATAAGGAAACAATTATCTCAAACATCGAAGGGAGATTACCTCGTATAACAAAAAAACATAAGCTCGCACGCCAATAAAAAATTAAATCATATAACGGAAATAGAATTAAGTCGCACAATGTAAAGCATGAACAAAATTACCGAATATATTCACATTCACGGTGAAAAAGCTTCGTCAATTTCAGCGGAGGATTTGAAAAAATGAAAGTGTCATATCACATGCACATGAAATGTTAACTAACGGATCTCTACTTCACATTTCACTGCCATCATTGAAGAAAAAGGTGGAAATTGGACTGGGACATTGGAGTGGCAGAGGCAAGCAGATTCAAGCGAAGAATAGCGAAGGTAGCGGAGGTCAGAGAAGCAAGGCCGTGAGAACAACGTCTGAAGAAGCGACACAGAGGGCTTTTGTGCGACTGTGATGCCGTTCTCACCTTCCACCACCCCGCCAGTTGGGAGTGCAAATATTTCCCTTCGACCACCCCGGCAGTTGGGGCTAGAAATTATTCTGCCAGTCATCCCAACAGTAAGTTCTACACTCAAATATATAGACACGTATACAAATATTCAATTTCCCCAGTCCAACCTAATGTAAACTGTACTCACATTTTCACCAAAACATAGAATTATTGACTGATAAACACTCGTTTGTGTTTTAAGCAATATAAATGAGAGTTTAAATTTACAGCATGATATGTATATCAACACTCACAAGCCATACATAATGACACTCATTAACTGCAAATGCTAGTTTTTCAAATACTCCTATTTCCTAATACTACATTCATTTGCCGCAAATACTCTTATAAAAAAACTCATTTACTGTGAACACACTTGAAAAAAAAATTCATTTACTACAAATACTCGTACAAAAATTAGATTCATTTACTACAAATACCGTAATAAAAAACACGTTCATTTACTGCAAAACGCCTATAAAATCCCATTCTTTTACCAGAATTACTCATATGAAGAACACTGTTTTTGGAGTCGCAAACTCATTCATGTCACCTAGCCGAGGCGTGCACAGATCTCTCCGCAATTAAATTCACGCTGCAAATGATGCATAAACGAAATATTATTGAGTTTACATTAATCCACCAAAATTTCAAACATTTGTGATACAAAATAAAATGCTCTAAAGGATTCGTATTTCCAAAAGAACAGTAAGCCAGAGTTGCTAATGAGAGGCACGCACACAGCACGCGTATGGTGTGTGTGTGTGTGTGTGTGTGTGTGCGCGCACAACACACGAGAAAAGATTAGATTAGTCGTTAGTTTTAGCCTCCCTACCCAGCAACAATTGCAATCCAAAGAGAGGAAGGAGGAAGGCACCATTTAGTATGGAGTTAAGGAAACGCGGAATCTACGCAGAAAGGCATAGAAACAGTTAGTTGTGAAAGAAGATTATGAAACACGACCAAAGTTGAAGAAGACAGTAGTAGGTGCTGAAAAACAGGACGGCAGTGAACCGAAAAAAGGTGGTCCTTAACATAACAAAAACATTATATTTCAACAAAAAGAAGGCCTACCTAACTCTCAGCTCAGGCCCTCACATTGTCCCCCTGGGAGCGCTAGTTCCCATAGATACAATAATTGTATCCCCCTGAGGGGACACACGAGAAAATCACCAGCCTCTACCAGCAGGGGCACAGCCTCCTCTTCTCTCCCTTTGGGGTAATACAGCAACACACTAACACACACAAACACACACACGCACGCACAAAAACCCACACGCACATACAAACACACAAGCACCAGATGCACAAAAAAACACAAACGCACACAAGTACACTCAAACACCGAAACAAATCTTATCACTTCTCCACACACACAAACACCTCTTCTCCCCCCCCCCTCCCCCCCCCCCCCCCCCTTCCGACACGCACACACACACACACACCAAAGGTCGCGGCACTGAGGTGCCACGGCAGCTCGGCAGGTAGAGCCCAGGGAAGGCCGTCTGAGACGCCGGCAATTGTCTTATCAAGTACCAGGAACAGACCCATCTTCACTCATTCTTTCTAGACTAAATTGCTAAAGAAATATTTCTGCAATACGATTGTAATGATAGAAGGGTCAATAAAAACGTTTCAAACAAAGTTTCCAATGCACAAAGTGGTTTCAAATACGTAAAGATGTCTCGAATAAACAAAGATGTCTCGAATAAACAAAGATGTCTCGAATAAACAAAGATATCTCGAATAAGCAAAGATGTCTCGAATAAGCAAAGATGTCTCGAATAAGCAAAGATGTCTCGAATAAACAAAGATGTCTCGAATAAGCAAAAATGTCTCAAATAAACAAAGATGTCTCGAATAAGCAAAGATGTCTCGAATAAGCAAAGATGTCTCTGTCTCGAATAAACAAAGATGTCTCGAATAAACAAAGATGTCTCGAATGATCAAAGATGTCTCGAATGATCAAAGATGTCTCGAATAAGCAAAGATGTCTCGAATAAGCAAAGATGTCTCGAATAAACAAAGATGTCTCGGATAAACAAAGATGTCTCGAATAAACAAAGATGTCTCGAATGATCAAAGATGTCTCGAATAAGCAAAGATGTCTCGAATAGGCAAAGATGTCTCGAATAAGCAAAGATGTCTCGAATAAGCAAAGATGTCTCGAATAAGCAAAGATGTCTCTGTCTCGAATAAACAAAGATGTCTCGAATAAACAAAGATGTCTCGAATAAACAAAGATGTCTCGAATGATCAAAGATGTCTCGAATGAACAAAGATGTCTCGAATGAACAAAGATGTCTCGAATGATCAAAGATGTCTCGAATAAACAAAGATGTCTCGAATGATCAAAGATGTCTCGAATAAGCAAAGATGTCTCGAATAAACAAAGATGTCTCGAATGATCAAAGATGTCTCGAATGATCAAAGATGTCTCGAATAAACAAAGATGTATCGAATGATCAAAGATGTCTCGAATAAGCAAAGATGTCTCGAATAAACAAAGATGTCTCGAATAAACAAAGATGTCTCGAATAAACAAAGATGTCTCGAATAAACAAAGATGTCTCGAATGATCAAAGATGTCTCGAATAAGCAAAGATGTCTCGAATAAGCAAAGATGTCTCGAATAAACAAAGATGTCTCGAATAAACAAAGATGTCTCGAATGATCAAAGATGTCTCGAATGATCAAAGATGCCTCGAATAAACAAAGATGTCTCGAATAAACAAAGATGTCTCGAATAAACAAAGATGTCTCGAATGATCAAAGATGTCTCGAATGATCAAAGATGTCTCGAATGATCAAAGATGTCTCGAATGATCAAAGATGTCTCGAATGATCAAAGATGTCTCGAATGATCAAAGATGTCTCGAATGATCAAAGATGTCTCGAATGATCAAAGATGTCTCGAATGATCAAAGATGTCTCGAATGATCAAAGATGTCTCGAATAAACAAAGATGTCTCGAATAAACAAAGATGTCTCGAATAAACAAAGATGTCTCGAATAAACAAAGATGTCTCGAATAAACAAAGATGTCTCGAATAAACAAAGATGTCTCGAATGATCAAAGATGTCTCGAATGATCAAAGATGCTTCGAATGATCAAAGATGTCTCGAATAAGCAAAGATGTCTCAAATAAGCAAAGATTTCTCGAATAAGCAAAGATGTCTCGAATAAGCAAAGATGTCTCGAATAAGCAAAGATGTCTCGAATAAACAAAGATGTCTCGAATGATCAAAGATGTCTCGAATGAACAAAGATGTCTCGAATGAACAAAGATGTCTCGAATGATCAAAGATGTCTCGAATAAACAAAGATGTCTCGAATGATCAAAGATGTCTCGAATAAGCAAAGATGTCTCGAATAAACAAAGATGTCTCGAATGATCAAAGATGTCTCGAATGATCAAAGATGTCTCGAATAAACAAAGATGTATCGAATGATCAAAGATGTCTCGAATAAGCAAAGATGTCTCGAATAAACAAAGATGTCTCGAATAAACAAAGATGTCTCGAATAAACAAAGATGTCTCGAATGATCAAAGATGTCTCGAATAAGCAAAGATGTCTCGAATAAGCAAAGATGTCTCGAATAAACAAAGATGTCTCGAATAAACAAAGATGTCTCGAATGATCAAAGATGTCTCGAATGATCAAAGATGCCTCGAATAAACAAAGATGTCTCGAATAAACAAAGATGTCTCGAATAAACAAAGATGTCTCGAATGATCAAAGATGTCTCGAATGATCAAAGATGTCTCGAATGATCAAAGATGTCTCGAATGATCAAAGATGTCTCGAATGATCAAAGATGTCTCGAATGATCAAAGATGTCTCGAATGATCAAAGATGTCTCGAATGATCAAAGATGTCTCGAATGATCAAAGATGTCTCGAATAAACAAAGATGTCTCGAATAAACAAAGATGTCTCGAATAAACAAAGATGTCTCGAATAAACAAAGATGTCTCGAATAAACAAAGATGTCTCGAATAAACAAAGATGTCTCGAATGATCAAAGATGTCTCGAATGATCAAAGATGCTTCGAATGATCAAAGATGTCTCGAATAAGCAAAGATGTCTCAAATAAACAAAGATGTCTCGAATAAGCAAAGATGTCTCGAATAAGCAAAGATGTCTCGAATAAGCAAAGATGTCTCGAATAAGCAAAGATGTCTCGAATAAGCAAAGATGTCTCAAATAAACAAAGATGTCTCGAATAAACAAAGATGTCTCGAATAAACAAAGATGTCTCGAATAAGCAAAAATGTCTCGAATAAGCAAAGATGTCTCAAATAAACAAAGATGCCTCGAATCAACAAAGATGTCTCGAATATGCAAATATCGTTATCTTTTGAATAGATAAAAATGTTTCCGATGAGTCGAAACGGATTGACGAGTGCTGGATTGATGAAGAAATGAAAGGAAAGTAAAGATAGAAGATGTAATAAAACAAGGGAGATTGGATAAAAAAGACAAGAGTACGTTCAGCGGGATAGGCATGTGTAATATGGAGCACCAGCGAGCTAAAATAATATAGTAACGTAACAAGCAAAAATAATAACATAAGTGTGATAAAATAAGAAAGAATGCGTAAGAATCTGGAAACCAGGCAGGAAACAGGGAAGATGGGTTTGAAAAACGGGATGCAAGCATGACAAACGGGAAGCAAATACGAAAAACGGGAAGCTAATAATAAAAACGGGAAGCAAATAATAAAAACGGGAAGCAAATAATAAAAACGGGAAGCAAATAATAAAAACGGGAAGCAAATACGAAAAACGGGAAGCAAATACGAAAAACGGGAAGCTAATAATAAAAACGGGAAGCTAATAATAAAAACGGGAAGCTAATAATAAAAACTGGAAGCAAATACGAAAAACGGGAAGCAAATACGAAAAACGGGAAGCTAATAATAAAAACGGGAAGCTAATAATAAAAACGGGAAGCAAATACGAAAAACTGGAAGCAAATACGAAAAACGGGAAGCAAATACGAAAAACAGGAAGCAAATATGGAAATTAGAAAGCGAGTGATGAAAACGGGGAAAATTTATGAAAAATGGAAAACACATATGAAGAACAAGAAAGAGACACTTCTTGAAATGAAACAAAAGATTCTTGCTGAAAAAGAAATGTGATGTAGTCAAAAATAAGCCCGAAAGTTTCTTATTTAATTTCTTAACTTTGAGCAATTTCTGTAATTCATAACGCTTTAATAGACAAAGAAAATTGCGTATCGTATTTCCTATAAAACACTCAATCTATAAAATTCACTATCTATTTATAAAATTCATGTTTCGATGTTACAAACATTATTTTCAGGCTGAAAATATTTTTACAGTCACAGATAAAAATGTAAATCCAAAGCATAAACTCGAGTGCCCGAAATATCTGAAAAGAATTTCTTGAATGGGATTATTATTAATATTATGGAAGAGAGTTTAAGCCTCCCTTAACCACGAAAAAGATGTTCTAAGAGAGGAAGGAGGAAGGCACCATTTATTATGGAGTTGAGGAAACGCGGAACCTATGCACAAGGTGCACAGAAACAAGAAGCTAAGAAAGAAGTTCATGAAACAAGAAAAAGTTGAAGAAGTAGTAGGTGCTGAAAAACAGGACAGCAGTGAACCGAAAAAAGATGGTCCGTAACAAAACAAAAACCTATTCTATTCCAACAAAAAGGAAGCTTACCTAACCTTTAGCTCAGGCCCTTACATAGTCCCCCTGGGAGCGCAAATTCCCATAGATACAATAGTTGTATCCCCCTGAGGGGTTCTTGAATGGGAAAGGAACATGGTTATAACGGAGAGAATTACTCAACAACAAGTTACTTGAATAGCGTGAAACGCATTAAAAGTAAATTACTAACGGGAGCACGCAGCCTAGCAGGCGAGCCAGAAGGAGATTAGACTACATTATATGTGAATTTAAGCCTCTCCAACTGCTACAAAAATCGTATCGAAGGGAGGAAGGAGGAAGGCGCCTTTTAGTAAGGAATGCGGGATCTATGCAGAAGGGGATACAGAAACAGTAAGTTGAGAAAGAAGTTCATGATACAAGATATAAGTTGAAGAAGATAGTAGTATGTAGGTGCTGAAAAAAAGGACAGCAGCCGAAAAAAGATGGTCCTTAACATAACAAAAAACATTTTATTTCAACATAAAGAAGGCCTACCTAACTCTCAGCTCGTGCCCTCACATTTTCCCTCTGGGAGTGTTAATTCCCATAGATACAATAGTTTTATCCCCCTGAGGGTACGAGCCAAAAGCAACACACTGGATAAAAAAATCCATTGCTGCAGTGTACACCGAAGCCGCAGCTGAAGAAAACATGGTTTTTCTTAACGAGCTAGCGAAATTAACCTTGTGAAAGAGGCAATGATTCAAGTGAGAAAAGCAACAGTTTTGAAACTTGTACTGAAACTGCTGAAATTCAGTAAAAAAACATGTAATACAAAAAAATCAATCTTAAAATTTATCAACCCTACCAAACCCTGTATCAATTTTTTATTAATTTCTGAGTCTGCCGCTGTACCACAGTGCCTTATATTTAGTACTTCGCATAGAACGCCAGGCAATGCGTTAGAAACTGAAAACAACCAACCAACAATGGTCAAACGTCATTGTTAGCCATTGCACATGTCTGCCCCAATGTGTTTGGATTGACTTTGTGTGCTTCAAGTTTAACAGTTAGGTTCAGGGCCTCAGGTCTGGTAGGGTTAAGGGTTAGGTTCAGGGCTTGAGGTTTGATAACGCTACGAATTAGTGTTAGGTTCAGGGCCTCAGGTTTGGGAGGGTCAAATTTGAAACCCATTCTTAGTACTATCAAAAACATTTTCTTTTCATTGTGCAAAAAAGATCGCAATTTTCCACGATGCGACTTGTCGAGGACGAACGATTCATTTTCTGCGTACCCGCAGGGAAAAAAAATATATCCTCCTTGCGTAAACTCATTTCCTGAGCGCGGAAACGAATTTGTTCGGCAGAAATAAAATATTTGCTTCGTCACAAAATAAATCCTCCGTCTTGCAACAGTTGCCAAGAACAGTTACTCCCAACAATGCGAACGGAGATGATTTCAACTCGGGAAAGAATTACTAAAATTACTCCAATTTGAAACACCGCTGTTTCAACGCAAATATGATTGTTTAAACCGTACAGAAAACGGGCAATTCTTTCTACAATAAAAATAAAAACAAATAGGTAGACCTAGATTGAATTAAATTAATAATTAGCCTAAGGTTTCCGAATTCCAACCAAGGTGTTCCCTAGAGATGAAAGGAAAGGCACCATTTAATACGGCATTAAGGGAATGGGGAATCTCTGCACAGATTAGATTAGTTGTTAATTTAGCCTCCATAACCGCAACAAAAGGTGTTCCAAAGAGACGAAAGAGAGCGTTGTCATTTAATATGGAGTTAAAAGAACGCGAAATTTATGCTCCAGGTGCATAGAAACAGAAGTTGAGAAAGAAATTCCTAAAAGAAAAGAAAATTTAAACAATAACGAAATAGCTGCTGAAAACAGGACAAAAGGCCTATTCTACTTCAACGAAAGGAAGACCTAGCTGACCTTTAGCTCGGGGGCTTCACATAGTTCCTCTGGGATGGCTAATTCCCGTAGATACAATATTTGTATCCCCCTGAGGAGGAATCTATGCACAAGGCGTGCCCCAACACCTTGTACAAAACAAGATTGATAGTAGCCCATGTACCGAAAGAAGATTGTCGGTACGATAACAAAAATTTCAATCGATTTCGACAAAAGGAAGTGATTCATAACCTGCTGCTCGGAACCTCACATTTTCCCTTGGAAATGCTATTTCCCATACATACATTAGTAGTATCTCCAATAATGTAGTCAGAAAACATTTTTAGATGAGAAAAGTAGTGCTCACAGAATTCAGTACCTTAATGGAAGCATTGATGCAATGTTGAGAAAGTTTTGCAGGAGCAATAGTGTTTTTAGAAATCGCTGTAAACCGTAAAAATTGGCGTCGCGACACAATACTAAATAATTACGGTCATTGAAGTAGCATAAATTTGTCCCTGTTATTGATATGTTTAACGCGGTGATGAACGAGGTGGAACACGTGCGATAGATTCCTCAGAAGCCGAAGAACTCGACCGTCAGCTACAAAATCGACTGATTAGTGAAGCAATTAGTTCTCAAAAACTGAAGAACTCGACCGTCAGCTACAAAATCGACTGATTAGTGAAGCAATTAGTTCTCAGAAACTGAAGAACTCAACAGTTAATTACAATTTCAACTGATTAGTGAAGCAATTAGTTCTCAGAAATTGAAGAACTCAACTGATAATTACAATTTCGAGCGATTAGTCAAGCATCAAAATTTCAAATAATTCATCAAAAAGTAAATATCAATTTTAAAATTTGATTCTGGGGAAAACATTTTAATTTAGAACAATATAAAAAAGTTTTACACCAGTGGAAGCAGTCAACACCAGTGGAAGCAGTCAACACCAGTGGAAGCAGTCAACACCAGTGGAAGCAGTCAACACCAGTGGAAGCAGTCAACACCAGTGGAAGCAGTCAACACCAGTGGAAGCAGTCAACACCAGTGGAAGCAGTCAACACCAGTGGAAGCAGTCAACACCAGTGGAAGCAGTCAAGACCAGTGGGAGCAGTCAATAATTTCCGATGCCAATACCTCCCAACGGAAGTGAACCATCATCTTCTAACAGATAGATCCGCAAATTCGGGAGAGGAGGAAGCGCGATCCGAAGCAAAACCTTCCGTGACTGATGAGGTCTTTAAAAAAAAACTTTCCCAGCTTTCCCTTCTTTAAAAAACCCCTCCATGCCAGGAAGGAACCCCAAGTTCTTAAATCGCGACGCTCAATAAAGCTGCAGCTGCTGCTCACGTATCTAGGCTACGCGGAGAGCAGCTGTATCTCTCAATGACCTTCAGTAACCTCACAGCTGCTGCAAAAATTTCGACCTTAATACTTTTTTATCCTTTCCTATGTGTGTTATGCTAAATATTTGATAATAATGAACTCCTAATCAATGAGTTTAATTTTTCTAGTTCAGGATTTGAGAGCGTTAAGTTTTTATCGCTTAGGATTTGAGATGAATGAAACCCTGAGTTCTTACATCGCGACCCTCAATAAAGCTGCAGCTGCTGCTGACGTATCCAGGCTACGCGGAGAGGAGGTGTATCTTTAATGACCTTCTATAACCGGAGCGAGGCTTCACAGCTGCTGCAAAAATTTCGACCTAAGTACTTTTTACCCATTGCCTGAGTGTGAGGATTCTCGCATATGGAACGCTTAGTGTGTTATGCTAAATATTTGATAATAATGAACTGTTAATCGAAGAGTTTAATTTTCTTCTTTAGGAGAATAGAAAAATTTATTCATCTCATACTAAACCATTCATGACCCGTTCAGCTTGATGATTACATTACTGAGGTACGGGAAACATTGTTTGTGATATCAATATTCTAAGTAGGTTGTATCCGCGTATCCGAGTATGGGAAAAATTTGAACTATCTCTTCTGATGTTAGTGGAATCAGAACGTTGAATTTTATCTTTCATTATTGCTGAGGCCATTGTTCACTTTTGCCTGGTGAGTGAGCTTTTCGTACCGACACTGTATCTTATACAATATGTCCCACAAAAACCCGAACCGAGTATTTATTTTCCCGTATCAGTAATACCACCATAAGAATACCATAAGCATTTAGTTTCAAGAAAAATTATGATGGTATCGCTGATACGGGAAAATAAATACTTGATTCGGGTTTTTGTGGGACATACTGTATAAGAAAATCACTTTGGAAGTCAACAGAAAGCAGAGTGAGGTCGGTGAAAGTTCAGCATATTAGATTAAATAATTTGGTCTAAGACTCTCAAGCCTCAACAAAGGAGTTCCAACGAGAGGAACAAAGAAATCTATTTAGTATGAATTTAAGGTAACGCGGAATCTATGCACAAGGTGTGTGCACACAAGATAACCTATGCTTCGAAAAATAAAGTTTAAAAGGAAAGCTATGAAACCCGTTATAAGTTGAAGAAGAAAAAGATGCTGAAAACTGGACAGTGAACAAAAAAAATGGTCCTAACGAAATAAAAAACAGATTTTATTTCGATTAAAAAATTATTTACCAAACTATCAGCTCGGGACCTCACATTTCCCCCCAGAAGAGCTTATCCCCACAAATACAGTAATTATATCTCCCCGAGGGAGACAATTTAGCAATCAAAACAACAACAGCAGCGGGGTTTTGAAAGCATTTGAACAAATAAAACAATTATGGTACATATCAATAATACATGTTCTTAATTCAGTACTTTTGCCAAGCCAACAGCAGAATTATGTAACATTGTTTGTTGTACTGGCATCCTGGCGATTATGGAAGCTGTGGTTGAATCTTAGGCTTATTTTCGTTGATTTTGAGCCTAAAGGCCACTACACACCTGGCAACCCCTGGAAGGTTGCCAGATGCTGGTGGTAGTTGTGGTCAGATTCTATAAGAAAAAAGCCAGATTAAAGAATTTTGACCTTAACTCTTTGGCAGCGACGTGAGCCACCGGGGGTCACTGAGAGAGTTTTCATAATGGTGCTGACCGACCAGTGGTCAAAAATTCAATATTCCTAAATACTTAATTAAAACTAAATGAAGGCACGATCCAGTTGATGTCAGCTATTTTTAAAATTGCTGACTTCAATTGACCTAAATTTTGTGTTTAATATTAAACTTTAGTTCTACATTTCGGCGTCAAAATGTTGAATATTGAATTTTGAGTTGAATATTGAACTTCAGTTTTACCCGCCGCAGTCAAAACGTTAAAAATGTCAACCTGAAAACACTTCTGCAAGTGACGCCAAGTCGCTCGAACGGGAACGCGCATTTGTTACATTCATCACCTACGTGGGGAAATTCGCTACAGTTCGTTGTTCACAGAAGGCAGTTTAATTTTTTAATTAAACAACGACAAATAAAAGATAAATTCATGTTCGTCGCACGAATAACACATATAGGTGACACATATTCGTAACATTACATTTACATGCACGACAACAGCATTCAGTTATCTTGCAGAATAAGTTACCGCCGTACATTCTAGAGCAAATATATTTTACTTAGGCCTAGAATTTTGATAAAAATATACGAGGCCCAAAGTTGATTCAAGTTATCAATGATAATCTTGAAAACTAATATGAATTTGCTCTTTAGCCTGCAGGTGTAAGCTTATTTTAAATAGTCTACGCCTAGTCTAATTCATGCTCACATATGTAGCCTGAATCTAGTCTTTTTCACATAATTCTAGACTGGTCTAATCCATGTACCTAAGCCTATTGTAATTCACATAGTGTAAGCCTAGTCTAATTTTAAGTCTAAATCGAGCGTAATTCAAATAATCCAAGCTTAGTTTATTTCATATAGCCTGAATCTAGTCTTATTCATCTAACATAAACTTAGTTTTACTCAAAAGTGAGAGCTTGGCTTTATGTACATGATCTAAACGTAGTCTAATTAACTGGAGTGCAAATTTTTCATTTACATTCCATGGTACAAAATTTCAGTATTTTACACTACTTCACAGAATTAAAAATCACAAAATTACATTATTTACATTCTACGGTCAAAATTACATTATTTACATTCTACGGTCAAAATTACATTATTTTACAAAGTTACGAAATTGCAAATTACAAATTACAAAATTGCATTATTTTACAAAAGTACGAAATTGCAAGTCACAAAACATTGCAGTATTGCATAACTCGCATTCGACGACACTAAACACGCAAGCTCTACGGAAGCCGGCGCGCGAGGGTCAGCGCACGGGCACCTCAAACGATAGAACTGAGTTCTACAAGCAAGTAAGCACAAAGTTGCGCGTTTGTGGCGATAGTGCGGGGATAACACACTGAACAGAAAAACTTATGGCGATTTAGAAAGTTTTCGAATGCAAATTCATGGGAAATGGTGCGTTGATGGCTTGAAGAGGGTTGATGCTATGTAGATGGTTGATGGAATAGAGGGTTGATATTATGTAGATGGTTGATGGAATAGAGGTTTGATATTATGTAGATGGTTGATGGAATAGAGGGTTGATGTTATTTAGATGTTTGATGGAATAGAGGGTTGATGTTATGTAGATGGTTGATGGAATAGAGGGTTGGTGCTATGTAGATGGTTGATATAATAGAGGGTTGATGTTATGTAGATGGGTGATGGAATAGAGGGTTGGTGCTATGTAGATGGTTGATATAATAGAGGGTTGATGTCATGTAGATGGTTGATGGAATGGAGGGTTGATGCTATGTAGATGGTTGATGGAATAGAGGGTTGATGTTATGTACATGGTTGATGGAATAGAGGGTTGATGCTATGTAGATGGTTGATGGAATAGAGGGTTGATGTTATGTAGATGGTTGATGGAATAGAGGTTCGATATTATGTAGATGGTTGATGGAATAGAGATTTGATGTTATTTAGATGTTTGATGGAATAGAGGGTTGATGCTATGTAGATGGTTGATGGAATAGAGGGTTGATGTTATGTAGATGGTTGATGCAATAGAGGTTTGATATTATGTAGATGGTTGATGGAATAGAGGGTTGATGTTATGTAGATGGTTGATGGAATAGAGGGTTGATGTTATGTAGATGGTTGATGGAATAGAGGGTTGATGCTATGTAGATGGTTGATGGAATAGAGGGTTGATGTTATGTGGATGGTTGTGGATGGAATAGAGGGTTGATGCTATGTAGTTGGTTGATGTAATAGAGGGTTGATATTATGTAGATGGTTTATGGAATAGATGGTTGATGATATGTATATATGTTGATGGAATAGAAAAAGGGTAATAATATAGAGAGAGGTGATGCAACATTCAGTGCCAACTCTATTAAGAGAATGGATGAAAAATGTGGTTTAAAATGATAAAATGGAAGGCTTACATTAAAATAGAAGTAGATGGAGCAAGAAGAGTTGATGGAGTATGGAGAGTCAATAAAACAACAAGATGGGTTGATGAAACAATAAAAGTTGATAAAACTAGCAGGTTTGATGAAATAAGTAGGGTTGATGAAACAAAAAGGGTTGATGAAACAAAAAGGGTTGATGAAACAAAAAGGGTTGATGAAACAATAAAGGTTGATAAAACAAAAAGGGCTGAAGAAACAAAAAGGGCTGATGAAACAAAAAGGGCTGATGAAACAAAAAGGGCTGATGAAACAAAAAGGGCTGATGAAACAAAAAGGGCTGATGAAACAAAAAGGGCTGATGAAACAAAAAGGGCTGATGAAACAAAAAGGGCTGATGAAACAATAAGGGCTGATGAAACAATAAGGGCTGATGAAACAAAAAGGGCTGATGAAACAAAAAGGGCTGATGAAACAAAAAGGACTGATGAAACAAAAAGGACTGATGAAGCAAAAAGGGCTGACGAAAGAAAAAGGGCTGACGAAACAAGTAGGGTCCACACAGCAAAAACGTCACTGTAATAAAAAGGTTGATGAAAAAGAACAGTTTATTGAAGTTAGGGCTTTTAAAAACGTGGAATGTTAATTGTTTAAAAGCGTGGAATAAAAACAATAGAGGCATGTGCCATATAACGCGTCCATAACTTCAATTAATTAAGAGATGTTCCAGACACACGACAAAAAGTTCAGCGGACGAAAAAAGGTCAACTTTCTCTCATTTTCTTCGGCGTCTTCCAGAAAGCAACGCCCGCTGAGGTGGTTCAACGCAATCAAGAGGCCATCTTTCCTTACCTACAGCAGTGGTTTGCGCGCTGGCAATGAAAGAATAACTCTTGCGAAGGCGTATTGATTTTGCCATGATAGTGGTTTGCGCATTGGTGATGAGAGAATAACTCCTACATGATTTTGTCATGACTGCAATTGACGTCGTTGCAAGCACTCGAGGAGAAAACGTGTGTAGGAGGTGCGCGAAAGCAGAGCTTTCAGTTATGAAATGATGTATCGGATACGGTTGATAGGAAATGTAAAACTTGGTAAGTAGGATACTTAAAGTAGGTAAATATGTAAATAGGATACTTAAAATATGTAAATATCTAAATAGGACACTTAAAATACATATATTTATAGATGGAAATAGGACACATAAAATGCATATATATATATATATATTTATATATATATATGCATATAGGATACATAAAATACATAAATCTGTAAATAGGATCCGTAAAACAGGAAACGTACTTAAATAGGATACGTTGAAACTTGTAGGTTTTTCGGTAAATAGGCTCCGTAATAGGTGATGAAAAGCCACTATTACTGGAACGTTTTTCATCGTACTCTAACCTTCGACAACGATGGATTCAAAACAGAGAGTTTGAATTGCAAACAAAGGTAATCAATTGGTTACGATGTCAATTTTTGTGGCAAAGATCTCGAGCATGGCGAAATGCAAATGCTAAACATTACAAATTTGACTTTTATTGAGTCAGATTAAAATAGGAGAAAATCTGTTTCTGCTGACATATCAGAATCTCTTATGACGTACTTAAAAATAAATTATTACTCATGAAATAAAAAGCAAATGAAATTTACCACGAATTTGTAACTCAGCAACGACACGAACGGTATCAGTGATACCAATTACGCAACGTTCTCAATTGTAAAATAGAGCGTTGATTGCTGTTTTTTCTTATTAACATGCGAATTTCAACGTCGGTAATTCCACATAAGACGTAATTTTGATACCAAACAGCGCCATCATTTAATCACTAACGAGCTCAGCACCAACAACAGAACGAGGCAAAACGTAGAAGATTCAGAAGGGGATTTTAATTAGATTCCTCCAGAGGAGTCGGCCTCGAATTAATAAACTTGAGGTCAGAAGTCAATTAATTCCAAGTGAAGGTCAACCGTGACACTTGAAGGGGTTGCTAAACACTTACAGCCGAGTTGCGGAGTCGCATCCACCTCCGGGTGTACGGAGACGTCTTCATTACCCATTAGAGTTGCCTTTAACATTATAAAAAATTAACCGATGATCCGAGTCTGGCGTATGAAAACGACCCTGAATCTAAACGACCGCAAAAACTTCAGTGCAATAAAAGAATAATATCCAAAGTGCCGGATTTAGGCAACCAAGTGTTGCCCTCAACAAAAACGGCTATTTTTATATCATAAATTGAAACTTATCACTGATGCAAGGCATTCGCTAAATGTTGAAAATTTATTGAAATATGAAATTACCATAGAAAAAAATGTGTTTGTACTAAAACTAAACTTCAAAGGAAAAATTTATTATGATCAAGTTAACTTACCTTAAAATTCCCTACGCAACTAATATTTGAAGATCGTGAGCAGGTTTGAGTAATTACTGCTTTGCATTTATAGGAAACAAGCTGACGAAAATAGCAGAGACTAATTATTATCTGGATTTTTTTCAGGCGGTTGTTTGTGCGATGCACCAGCAGTTATCTTATATACAGGTGGTTGGAATTGATTAGCCAGATAGTATCTTGTATACAGGTCGTTGGAAATTGATGAGCCAGATAGTATCTTGTATACAGGTGGTTGGAAATTGATGAGCCAGATAGTATCTTGTATACAGGTCGTTGGAAATTGATGAGCCAGATAGTATCTTGTATACAGGTCGTTGGAAATTGATGAGCTAGATAGTATCTTGTATACAGGTCGTTGGAAATTGATGAGCCAGATAGTATCTTGTATACAGGTCGTTGGAAATTGATGAGCCAGATAGTATCTTGTATACAGGTCGTTGGAAATTGATGAGCCAGATAGTATCTTGTATACAGGTCGTTGGAAATTGATGAGCCAGATAGTATCTTGTATACAGGTCGTTGGAAATTGATGAGCCAGATAGTATCTTATATACAGGTGGTTGAAAACTGATGAGCCAGATAGTATCTTGTATGCAGGTGGTTGGAAATTGATGAGCCAGATAGTATCTTGTATACAGGTCGTTGGAAATTGATGAGCCAGATAGTATCTTGTATACAGGTCGTTGGAAATTGATGAGTCAGATTGTATCTTGTATGCTGGTCGTTGGAAATTGATGAGCCAGATTTTACATTATATGCAAATGGTTAGAAATTAATGTGCCAGAGATATCTTACGCGAGTCACAGGAAATTGATGAACGAGTATCTTATTTACTGATGTTTGAAAACTAACTGGTCAGAAGGTATCCAGAAACCTGAGCAACATCAATTACATTTTTTTAACAATTAAAAACTTCCTAATTAAAACGCTCAAAATAACAAACAACTTCGCTCCAATGCGTGTAAAGACACTTTCAATTCACTCTACAATAAAAACTGCGTAAAATCAATTTGATATTCATTTTTAAATTATTTCCTTTAACTGAAAAAAGTTTCTCTAATTTATACAACATAAAATTCTGCAGTATTCTTTTTTTTCGTTAGTTTTATAATTCCCAGCCACTCCCTAATTCCCTTGGTTAAATTCCCAATTTTTACATGCGCATCCTGATGGCCTTCAGCATCCAGAGCCACGACCTTCGGCTCAAAATTGCAGGTCTCAATTGCCGATGAAGATAAAATATGCAAAGAAGCGTTCCGATTTGGCTGTCAGTTAATCGTTGATTGAAAATGTTACTCTCGGTCTCAATTAGCGGAACAGTTAGTGTAGGATTTCACTGCAACGTCTTATTAAGCAAAACGTCGTAAAGCTTATGAGAAAAAGACAATAGTTGAAGAAAAATGTCGTAACGTTAAGGAAAAAATTCGTACGGCCCAAGAAAACAATTGCTTTGTTAAAAAGAAGTTCGTCGAGTTAAAGAAAAATTTCGCCGAGTTTTTAATTTCGCCATTGAATTTACGAAAAAAAATGTTGTTCGGTTAAAATAAAACTAATTCAATCAAACTTATCAGCAGCTCCGTAAAATTGAAAAAAGTTAAGTAAGGTAAATGATGCGTTTTTGCAAAACTATCAACCTAAGTAAGATGCGATGATTGGTGATGATGACCGGTACTTCGAAAAAATCTAAGTAATGATACGACGATGTTTGATGATTAGTGAAGATGGCTATAACTTCGGAAAAATCTGGTTAATAGGTACTTTTAAAGTAAGAAATTAGTGAATGTTTAGTTAATTGACGTCCGATTAGTGCAATTACTACAGGGTTGACAGATTAGCTACTAATTAGAGATTATAGTAATGACAAGTACCAAGTATTTTCTTGTTGTACTTTTGGCATACTCGTACAACGAAATACATATTTCATCATCAAGAAAAATGAAATATTTAAGAAATTTAATATCAAAACCAATTCATCTACGTGATAAAAATTCACGTGACTGCGATGTTATGGCTTCGTGATGAACTATATTTTAATTATATATTTCATATGGAATGAAACTTGGCTTAAATTTAACAAGCTGCGGGCACACACAGCCAATGTTCGCACAAACGCAAAGTACGTCATTATTTACTCGTACTTTGGACAAAAATTGTGTAACGCGCTTCTGATTTTTTATTGTTATTTTCAGACTAATTAATAGTGAACTGTGAAAAATCGTGCAGGTGTTGAGAACGTTATTTATATAGAAAAATTCGTAACTGAATAAATACTTCTAAGGGGGAAATTAAATCATCTCAAAATACTTGAATTACTTCCCATTAGAAATATTCGTTATTGTTAAGCTGATGGTGGGCAGTTTGTAGCTTTATTGTTTATTTGGTCATTCCGTCCTCAGTCATGCTTTGTAAACCCGCATACTTATTAATAACAGCAAACTCATTTGTAAAATAACAATTTATTCGTAGTTTGTCCAATTACTTATTCATTCATTCCACTGACCTGCAGTTAGAATAGCTCGGAGTTTAAAAAAAGATAGGAAGAAAAAATCCTTATAACATCTATTCACGTAATAATGTTTTCACGAGTATGTTACAATTCTAAAATATCTCCGTCATATAGAACGATGTGCCAATAACAGTACTCATTTCTGTAAAAAAAATTAATACGTAAACCAACATAAGAATACGCGTAACCAATATTCCAGCACGCAGAACACCAAAATAGTCATCAAAACTAGCAGCAGCAGCAGCAGCAGCAGCAGCAGCAGCAGCAGCAGCACTTATCAGAGTGTGACGGACGGGAGGTGGCAGCGCGAGATGCCGCGTCTGCAACTCCGATAAAATGCATGCAGTGCACAGCGGCGCTCGCTGGACGCTCCGCTGGGCAACCCGGCCAGATTTGGGGACTTGATCCGCACGAATCTTCCCTCGTCCGCTGATGTCAGCTAGATTGCCTTTTCTTTACGAGCACTGGACGCATTAGAGGTAAATGTTTTGTGATTTTTTGACCTATTTTTCAATCTCTAGACACCTCAAAGGTAGACGTTTGAACTTATTTTACAATTTCTTGACCCATAGGAGGTAAATGTTCGGCAAATTTTTGACCATTTTACAATCTCTAGGCGTATTACAGGTAGATTTTTGGACCTGTTTTACGATTACTGGACACATTAGAGGTAGATGTTCGGCAGATTTTTTACCTTTTCACGATCTCTAGACGCATTTGCGGGAAATGTTTTGTACTTTTTGGACAAATTTTTCGTTCTCTAGACATATTAGAGATGGATGTTTTGGCCTATTTTAACATCACTGGGTACATTAGAGGTGGATTTTTGGACCCATTCCTGTGATATATTAATTCCTGGAATTAGAAGATATCGATTACAGTGAAGAGGACATCTCGTTCCCATTGCGACTGCCACTGCAATTTATCAAAAACCGCGAGACAAACTTGGTCGTGCAAACTTGGGAGAGAGATTAATTTTCGATTAATTTTCAACTTTTTTTCAAAATCAAGTATTTGAAAATCTGAGCGCGTTTGTCTTCAGTTCAGATGAGGTTGCATGCACGGGCGACTCTACGTCGTGTCTGAAAATTTGTTCGAATTCGTGAATTAGCTTTTACTCCACTGAAAGTTTACCGTGACTACAGATTACTGTATGTGACCCAATAACACTCAGAAATTTAAATCACGTTTTGTTTACGAAGTGGAAACCAACATGAAGTTTACGAAGTGGATGGGGCAAAAGGGTTTGGTTTCAAATGGAACATTTATAGTAAATGGAAGGCTTATAAGAATAAGATATTTATAAAAAAAAGGAACTCCCTCAAAAATAGGACCTATATCAAATATGTACCCGAAGAGGAAAGTGCAACGAGGATTGTTTTCAAAATGGAACATTTATAATAAAAGGAAGGTTTCTAAGAATAAGATCTTTATAAAAAAGGAACTTTCTCAAAAAGTAGGACCGTTATCAAAATGGGCTTAAATCTAATTGGGATCTTAATCAGAAATAATAAATTAGTTGAAAATATGTCCATCAAAAATAGAACCTTCATCGAAAATTTTGCATGAAAAAAGTAATTCTTATGCAAACTTCCTTAGAAAAAATTACTTTCTAAGCAAAATTGCAAACTTCCTGAGCAAAAGCGTTAGCTTTTTCCTTATAAATGCAATTTTTTAACTAAAAATACAAACTTTAGAAGCAAAAATGCAAGCTTGCTAAGCAAAAACGCCAACTTTCTAAGACAAAACAAAAACTTTTCATACAAAAACGCCAACTGTCTTGGCAAAAATTCAAGCTTTCTTAGCAAAAATCCAAACTTTTTAAGCAAAACTACAAATTTTCTAAGCAAAAACGCTATCTTTTTAAGCAAAAACGCTGCCTTCCTAAGCAAAAACCCCAACCTTCCCAGCAAAAACGCCAACCTTCCCAGCAAAAATGCAAGCTCCCTTAGCAAAAAATTTCTACGGAAAAATACCAACTTTCCTCGTAAAAATGTGAACCGCGTCACGGTCGACGTATCACAAGCAGGACTGTTCCATAGCCACCAACATGGCGCCAGAGAAGAAGAGGTCGGCCGGCCGGCCACGTAATGCTGGATTTTACGCACGGTAGAGGAAACAAGGTAGGGTCGTTTATATGGGAGAAAATACACCTCTTCTTGTTTGGCTAGCCAATAGAAAGACTTCATTTCAATGACGTCACCAAAACGCCATGTCGTCAGGCCAATAGCGGAGGCAGATTTGCGGTAGCAGTGCTACCAGATGCAATATGAGCGCTGCTATTGGTTCGTTGCCGTGACGTCTGCAAAACCACACCGTCAACGAAAAAGAGACTGGTTTGAACCGCCCTTGTTTCCTTTACCGTGATTTTATGTGTGGCAGCGGCGCTTCGGCGACCATATGTCAGCTTGAAACAAGCAGCAGCAGTCGATGTTGGCAAGTTTTAGATCGGAAGTGGACGATTGAGGAGAGACCGGTACTGTAAAGACGGGATCAGCGACTCCAAGCCGAGCGAGTTCAGGAATTCAGGCTGAAGTTTGAAGTTGGGATTTGAGTAGGCGAGCTGTAGCTTGGATACTCAAGAGTATTTTGCGTCGTCGTAGCGGTGGAGCAGGTAGCGCAGGTCTACTTTGAAGATCTCATGTTGCAACGACAATGTCTAACTTAACCGCCACGACACAACGATGTACTGCTTACAAAATTTTTATTGCCATAAAGATGTACCGCATAAACGTACCGCATAAGAAATAACATTGCCATGACGATGTACCGTTTAAAAAACTAAAAAACTCATTCTACCACGATGACGCACCGCTTAAAAAAAATTATATTGTCATAAAAACGTACCGCATAAAAAATAATACTGCCATGACGATGTACCGTTTAAAAACTACAAAAACTCATACTACCACGACAGCTTACAGCTTAAAAAAATAATATTACCCCGACGACGTAACGTTTAAAAAAATTCGCACAGCCAGAACGACCTATCACTTAAAAAACTCCGTCATCTATACTTCTGCAATGATATATAATACGGAAGAAACAAGTTCATTCCAACCAGCAAAACGAATGGGGGTTATTGTACGTTACTGCATAGCTATTATATCTATGTAAAAATTTTTGTGCTGCTCATAAAAGGTACACTTGAAGACCGTCAATCACCGCTATATTTTCGGAGGACAAAGCAGCTGAAAAATTTTTGCGCCCAAAATTTTAAGTCGACCAAACCAACAGGTTTTCCATAATATCGGAACAGAACAACAGCTTCAGCAATAACGGAGTAGAAAATCTCCATATTTTCACTATACTCTCTCATAATTAAACAAAAAATTCGCTTATCAAATAATCAATATTGATCAGTAACACGTTGTTAAAAATACCGACCATATAAATGTATCACATTCACATTTCATTCAAATTTTTCGTGACTTGTGTAAATTGAAAAAATCTAGGGATGATATGATGGCCCCCGCCACACGCTGAAAATCCTCATCAATTACACCGTATTGTCATATCATATAATTAAAAAATCCGTTTCATAATCCTGATAATCAGGTAATGATCCTGATTAAAATGAAATACCTAAAGTCAACTACTAAGCACGTGAAAAGTATATGGATAAACTCAGAAAAAATCTGGATCGTTTTAAAAAAAGCCCCGGGAGCTGATAATTGCAACCAAAGCCGTTGGCAAGTATAACACTTCGTGATCGACATGACGAACTCCGAACCATTTTGTGGTAAAATAAATCCGCTGTTCTTTTCTGCCCTCCGAATCATGCACTCATGCTCATATGTTTGATCCAACACATTGCTATGTTCATCATAAATATTTGCCAGCCAGTCTTCAAATTCGGGAGTGAAACATCATTCTTCAAATATTGTTACTTTTGTGCCATGCCACGGGTATCAAACCCTGATCCTATCCGACCCTATCCTACCCTATCCTACCCTATCCTACCCTACGCCTACCCTACGCCTACCCTACGCCTACCCTACGCCTACCCTACGCCTACCCTACGCCTACCCTACGCCTACCCTACGCCTACCCTACGCCTACCCTACGCCTACCCTACGCCTACCCTACGCCTACCCTACGCCTACCCTACGCCTACCCTACGCCTACCCTACGCCTACCCTACGCCTACCCTACGCCTACCCTACGCCTACCCTACGCCTACCCTACGCCTACCCTACGCCTACCCTACGCCTACCCTACGCCTACCCTACGCCTACCCTACGCCTACCCTACGCCTACCCTACGCCTACCCTACGCCTACCCTACACCTACCCTACGCCTACCCTACGCCTACCCTACGCCTACCCTACGCCTACCCTACGCCTACCCTACGCCTACCCTACGCCTACCCTACGCCTACCCTACGCCTACCCTACGCCTACCCTACCCTATCCTACCCTACCCTATCCTACCCTATCCTACCCTATCCTACCCTATCCTACCCTATCCTACCCTATCCTACCCTATCCTACCCTATCCTACCCTATCCTACCCTATCCTACCCTATCCTACAATATCCTACCCTATCCTACCCTA
Source organism: Morinoia aosen (assembly GCA_030386875.1). Classification (NCBI taxonomy): domain Eukaryota; kingdom Metazoa; phylum Arthropoda; class Malacostraca; order Amphipoda; family Talitridae; genus Morinoia; species Morinoia aosen. Next base: position 5,821,319 of record CM059573.1, read on the forward strand.
TCCTACCCTATCCTACCCTATCCTACCCTATTCTACCCTATCCTACCCTATCCTACTCTATCCTACTCTATCCTACCCTACCCTATCCCACCCTATCCCACCCTATCCTACCCTACCCTACCCTATCCTACCCTATCCTACCCTATCCTACCCTATCCTACCCTATCCTACCCTATCCTACCCTACGCCTTCCCGATCCTACCCGATGCTACCCGATCCTACCCTATCCTATTCTCACGAATCCCGCTCCCCTCTCACCTGTCATCCGTAGTCCAACCCCTCACTTCACCCCCACCTCACCCCTTCACCCCTCACTTAAACCCCATGACCTGCTAACCCGAATTTTGGCTGGAGGTACTGAGCAGAACCGCCGCTTCTCGCCGCCAGACTTTCTCCCTCATTTGGCATCAACGCGCGCCTCTGATGCCAATTGATGCCGAGCCCCGCTAACTATGAAGAAAGTTATTTCACCTTCTCTACAATTTGGCAAATGTCTTAAAAAGGAAGTTAGGGCTGTCACCAATTTTATGCTCAAGGGATGCTGAAGAAATATTGTACCCAAGGGATGCTGAAGAAATATTGTACCCAAGGGATGTGGAAGAAATGTTATGACCAAGGGATGTGGAAGAAATGTTATGCCCAAGGGATGTGGAAGAAATATTATGCCCAAGGGATGTGGAAGAAATGTTATGACCAAGGGATGTGGAAGAAATGTTATGCCCAAGGGATGTGGAAGAAATGTTATGCCCAAGGGATGTGGAAGAAATGTTATGCCCAAGGGATGTGGAAGAAATATTATGCCCAAGGGATGTGGAAGAAATGTTATGCCCAAGGGATGTGGAAGAAATGTTATGCCCAAGGGATGTGGAAGAAATGTTATGCCCAAGGGATGTGGAAGAAATGTTATGCCCAAGGGATGTGGAAGAAATGTTATGCCCAAGGGATGTGGAAGAAATGTTATGCCCAAGGGATGTGGAAGAAATATTATGCCCAAGGGATGTGGAAGAAATGTTATGACCAAGGGATGTGGAAGAAATGTTATGCCCAAGGGATGTGGAAGAAATGTTATGCCCAAGGGATGTGGAAGAAATGTTATGCCCAAGGGATGTGGAAGAAATGTTATGCCCAAGGGATGTGGAAGAAATATTATGCCCAAGGGATGTGGAAGAAATGTTATGACCAAGGGATGTGGAAGAAATGTTATGCCCAAGGGATGTGGAAGAAATGTTATGCCCAAGGGATGTGGAAGAAATATTATGCCCAAGGGATGTGGAAGAAATGTTATGCCCAAGGGATGTGGAAGAAATGTTATGCCCAAGGGATGTGGAAGAAATGTTACGCCCAAGGGATGTGGAAGAAATATTATGCGCAAGGGATGTGGAAGAAATATTATGCGCGAGGGATGTGGAAGAAATATTATGCGCGAGGGATGTGGAAGAAATATTATGCGCAAGGGATGTGGAAGAAATATTATGCCCAAGGGATGCGGAAGAAATATTATGCCCAAGGGATGCGGAAGAAATATTATGCCCAAGGGATGCCGAAGAAATATTCCAGGCCCTAAACTTCTTTTTTTAAATTGGTCAACGTTCTCTAAAACTAAACGAAGTTACGGCGGTCACGAGGTATACAGTAATGCAATAACGATACATCACTGTACAAAATTGTTTACGAATTGAGTGGAAGTGTTTTACTAGTAGCTAAACGATGACTAACATTTTCAGTTTCATCCAAAATGAGCGGCGGCGAGAGCAGGACTCTCTGGTTGTGGCGACGTGACATGATGATGAGCATGATATGAGAATACCTGAGGACACAAGGGCATGATATGAGAATAGCCTGAGGACATGAGGGCATCATATGAGAATAACCTGATGGCATGAGGGCATGATATGAGAATAACCTGAGGACATGAGGGCATGATGTGAGAATAACCTGAGGGCATGATATGAGAATAACCTTAGGGCAAGATATGAGAATAGCCTGAGGACATGAGGGCATGATATGAGAATAGCCTGAGGACATGAGGGCATGATATGAGAATAACCTGAGGGCATGATATGAGAATAACCTTAGGGCAAGATATGAGAATAGCCTGAGGACATGAGGGCATGATATGAGAAAAACCTGAGAGGATACCCTGAACATGAGAATAAACACAGGACGAACCGGATACAAGGCTCCACATAATTTGAAACATTTGGGCTTAAAAGGATATACTCAACTTGAAGATAAAAGTTACCCACATATTTTTTTGAATATCTTTTATGACAAACACAGGGCCACGTTGCTCCAATTGTATGCTAACCATTCTGCCAATCACACGCCTAAAAAATCACGGTATATATTTTATAGAGAAACAAACATTTTCTCCAAATACGTTTACATACATCATAAAAATACAACATAATATCTAAAATGTTCCTTAAGCAAGTTCAGAAACATAAAAATTATCTTGAAATATAATTAAAATACACTTAAAGCAAGTCTAGAGACATGACGCCAATCTTGCAAAGTAATTGTAGTGTTTCTTAAGTATGTCTACACACACACGAGTACGCGTTGGTGATTATATTTATAGGAGTTATCATCTTAAATACCAACCCTGCGACGCGCAGCTGGTGAAATAGTGCAAAACAATTCGAGTTCGCTAATAATAATCGTTTAAACAGATGAGTGCAATCTTCAAAGTAGAAAAACAAATGCTTAATTAGCTGAGCTAACCCGGTAACGGTTTAAAAACAAATGTTTAATTAGCTAAGGTAACTGGTCACGGTGATTTAAAACAAATGCCTAATTAGCTAGAGCAACTCAGTAACGGTGCGTTAAAACAATTGCTTAATTAGCTAAGGCAACTTAGTAATGGTGATTCAAAAACAAATGCTCAATTAGCTGACTCGACCCAGCAACGGTGATCTAAAGACACAATCGCGATATTTTTCGAAGGTCGCGAGTGGCTTGATCGCGCCAGAGAAAAATGCCACCGCTGGGGAAGGTCAGGCAGGCAGCGTGTGAAGCAGGCACCGAGTTCCGTGATCGGGCAGCAACAGTATCTCTTGATCTTCAACGCGTACGGGAAGCGAGCAAAAAAAAGTACAAACAAACATCAAGGCAAGGCTAATTTGGGGAGAGGAAAAATTGGGATGGGAAGAATTGGGATGGGAAGAATTGGGATGGGAAGAATTGGGATGGGAAGAATTGGGATGGGAAGAATTGGGATGGGAAGAATTGGGATGGGAAGAATTGGGATGGGAAGAATTGGGATGGGAAGAATTGGGAGGGGAAGAATTGGGATGGGAAGAATTGGGATGGGAAGAATTGGGATGGGAAGAATTGGGATGGGAAGAATTGGGATGGGAAGAATTGGGATGGGAAGAATTGGGATGGGAAGAATTGGGATGGGAAGAATTGGGATGGGAAGAATTGGGATGTGAAGAATTGGGATGGGAGAATTTGGGATGGGAAAATTTGGGATGGGAAAATTTAATGGGAAAATTTGGGATGGGAAAATTTGGGATGGGAAAAAATGGGATGGGAAAAATGGGATGGGAAAAAATGGGATGGGAAAAATGGGATGGGGAAAACTGGGAGAGGAAAATTTGGGAGCTAAAAAATTGGGAGAGGAAAAAAGAAAAACAAAGTAAAAATAACAAAAAGGGGAAGTAAAAAGAGGAATGAAGTAGATAAAATGAAAAAAAGAAACAATGGAACAAAAGAACCAAGGAAAATAGGAAAATGGAACAAATGGCATAATAGAAAAACGGTGAAAAAATGAAAAATGGAAAAACAGGAAAACAAAGGACTTCACTTGCGTATAACATAGAAGTTCAGTTGTGTCAAGTGATACATCTATACCGAAAATGACCCTGAAAGTTTGTAAAATGCATTTGCATTTCCTGATACATAGAATTCCATTGGCTCAGGAGGTTAGATCTTAGCCAGGCAGAACTATTGTCATTATGAAAAGTAAAGCTTTCAGTCAACTCGCTGCTGAATTTTTATCGATACGTATAACAAGACTAGATAAAGAATAGTTTGAACTATATTGAATTATATTGAACTGTAGAAAATATATCTTTATCCAACTAGAGCGCCTAAAAAAAACGTTATTTATAGCTAGACTTCATTTCAGTAAAGATATGTTCAACTCAAAAGACAATTTACGATTACAATCATTGTGTACTTAATTAATTGTAGACGTATATTTTATCCTAATTATTAACTTTTCTGAACGAGACAACTGTTCAATTAATATGCACAGCATTTCATGCTAATACGAGTATAAATATTGATCACATGCATCTAATTCATCATGACATCAAAATAACGTATATCTGACAATTGTCACTTGAAACGTTCATGTGTGGTAAATAATAACGTCAAGGAAAAACTTCGAAACCTTTATTACATTACTTTAAAACTTTATCCTATAATATGAAATCCTCATCATTATATTATTTAAGAATTTTAACATTACATTATTTCAAACTTTATCAAATTATTTGAAAACTTTATCATTTTATTATTTAAAACCTTTTTCATTTTATTATTTTAAAACTATCATTTTACTATTTGAAAACTTTGTCATATTATTTAAAATTTCATCATTATATTATTTGAAAAAATTTTCATATTACTTGTAAATTTTATCATTATAGTATTTGAAACTTTAGCATATTATTTGAATTTCATCATTGTATTACCGGAAAAAATTATCATAATATTGCTTGAAAATTTCATTATTCTATTATTTGAAAACATCATTATTATATTATATAAAATCTTTGAAGGAAAACTTTGATTTCTTCACCACAAACATGTCCACACACACACATGCATGCCTCAACTCCCACGCGGTGGAGCGAAATGATTTTGCTGCTAGACAATCAAAACGAATTGCGTCACGCACCTTCTCACCCAGCAGGATTTTCTTAAAAGACAATCACGCAATCACGCGTGAAACAATCACACTAATGGAACAATGATGCATTTATACTCGAAGCAATCAAAGGACAATCATACGGCTTACCATCATGCCTCAATATACATGTAAAGTATTTTACAATTTTTGAAGACCATTACGCAATCACACGCAAAATTTCAACTGTACTCGACATTTATAAAAAAACAAGCTTACAAAAATAAGCTTTCAAAAATACTGACACGCATGATACACTCGATACACATGTAATAACACATACAGGTATGATGCAATCAAACGTAATGTTGAATGGCAAACACACGTTTTTCAAATAAGGACATGGATTCGAGCAAAACTTTATGCGTAAAACAAATGCCAAGTCCTATCGTGTAATAGAACGGTTTACCCATGTTTAATAAAACATAAATTTCATCACAAAATAAGCGCTCACAATCTAATCTCATAGCTAAAAATTTTGTTGAAATCTCACTTATACTCTTCAGCTTTGGTCATGCGGACGTGGAAGGAACGAATGAACGCTAGGCGGCAGAACGCAAAAATGAGAAATTCTGGAGAAAACGTCTCGATTTCCTGGACATTTGACGGTGCCCGGCGTTGGTCACGACGTGCGTGCCCAGGGGTGACCGTTATGGGGTCCTACATGGGTGACCTGCCAAGGGGAGGGGGAGAGGGGGAAGTGTGGGGTTCCACTCACTACAGGGAGGAGAGTGGGGAGTGAGAGGAGTTTTGGGGGAGGAGTGAGAGGGGTGTGTGAGGATGTGGGGGTAGTGTTGTGTGTACAACCAATAAACACTATCCCGATGCTCTATCGAGTACATCAGATTAGATTAGATTATATGTTAGTTTAAGCCTCCCTAATCGCCACAAAAAAAAAGCATATCGAAGAGATGAAGGAGGAAGGCACCATTTAGTATGGATATGACTGAAAGCGAAATCTACGCACAAGGTGCATAAAAGCAGTAAGTTGAGAAAGAAGTTCATGAAACAAGATAAAAGTTGAAAAAGAAAGTAGTAGGTGCTGAAAAACAGGACAGCAGTGAACCGAAAAAAGATGGTCCTTAACATAAAAAACTTTATATTTCAACAAAAAAAGCCTACCTAACTCTACTCGGGCCCTCACACATCTGCCTCCAGGGAGTGCTAATTCCCAATAGTTGTATCCCCATGAGAGGAAGTTAACTAACTAATGAACACTGTCCCGGGGCTCAATCGAGTACATCAATTAGCACGTTTCCTGCGATGGGTTAAACTGAAATTCAGTATTCTATTTCAATTTAAAGTTACTAGTAATAGTAATTTTGAAAATAGCTAACATTAACTGGATCATGCCTTCATTTAGCTTTCATTAAGTATTTATAAAATTGAGGGAGTGACTGAAGGTTGGCCATCCGCATTACAAAAATCCCGTCAGTGGCTACCGGTGGGTCCCTTTGCAGGAAACGTGTTAATCATACTCTGACTATAGAATTAACGGCGCGCTAAAACGGACAGAGAAGTAATGGATTTATCCAGTGCTAAATCAATTAACACATTCCCGTCACTACACCGAGTTTACAAAATTACAATTTTGTAAACTTAATTAAATAATATTTAACTACTTAATAATTATCCATGCACTAAGATCCAAAATAAAGATTAGTATAGATTATAGGTTATTGCAAGCCTCCTTAACTACAGCAACGATGTTCCGAAAAAGGAATGAACGAAACAAAAATAATTTATTTTTACAAAAGGATGGCACACCTAACCTTCAACTTCAGACATCCCTTCTTCTCCCAGGGAGCGCTAATTTCATAGCAACAGTATTTGTTCTCCCACTGGGGGACCCTAAGTAAATCGAAATCAGAGCTCCCGCAGCTTTACGAAGAAGTCTTTAAACTTCTAAATGACGGCATGTCTAAAATAACACGTAGGTCAAACTACTGAGTGGCGGCATGTCTAAAACAACACGTAGGTCAAACTACTGAATAACGGCATGTCTAAAAAACACGTAGGTCAAACTACCGAATGACGGCATGTCTAAAACAACACGTAGGTCAAACTACTGAATGGCGGCATGTCTAAAACAACACGTAGGTCAAACTACTGAATCGCAGCATGTCTAAAACAACGCGTAGGTCAAACTCCCGAATTAAAACATGTCTGAAACAACAGACAGGTATCCGCTCCCCACATTCGGATCGCTGCAGCAGGAAGTGGAACAGCGCAGATAAGAAGCAGACCCAGCCAACACGCAACACAACACATGCCCCGGCTCCCGCTTACGCCACGTCTGGAGATACAGATGCTGTGAAGCGATAGTGACCTCAATGCAAGACGTTCCCTAATGATTTAATACGACCCCCACATCCGGACGGAAATGCTTGAAGAATAAAGATGTTCGAGGTTGGACCTTCTTTAGTTGGTGATTCCTAAGATGTTCGAGGTTGGATATTCTTTACTTGGTTTCTAAGATGTTTTTGGTGATTTGCGTGTGGGAATGATGCAACGTTGAAGATGATCATGTTTTTGCAGAGCGCAGGAAAAAGCCTAGTTGAAATATATGTTACGCTCATTTCTCTGAAATCGGAACATCATTATACCTTTTCGTGCTGAAATCTCTATAGTTTTTGGTGCACCCCGATTTTAAACCCGCTTATGTAAACCGGTAAGATGTGTCTCTAAACAGTTCAATGAAAACACTGCTGAGGTACACAGTCTGTTCAAATTAGTGCTCGGACTTTTCAATACGCTAATTTTAATTCCAAACAAATCACGTGTCAAGTAACTGTACTAGATGTCCTATTCGCGAGCCAATAGTTTTTCATGAGGTCGCCGTTCCTCAGCAGATAAAAACGGCCGGGGCCTGCCAAATGTTAGATCATCGATTCGATGAGTATCAACTCGGTGGTTTTCTTGCTGGAAAAATGGAGGACTTAGCCGTAATTTTCTGTCCCTTCCAGAGATTGGAAATGAGTGCCAGCTCGACGGGAGTTTTGAGGTTTTGAAAGAGGCAAATTAAAAGGCGGTTTCTGTCAACTTGATTCAAATAAATGAATATTTACAACAATCTTCACGAGAGTAGAATGGAATGATTAAATAATTATGGAAACGAATCAACAATGCATCAACGACACAGAACAGACTGTCTTTTTGCAGTTGAAAAAAGCATACAAAAATGCTCAAGAAAATCTGGAAAGACCACACCGCATGAGCAAAATTGTACAGACACTCAGCGCATTTTAGTATTTACGAGCAAATACACTCCTTTATCCAGTCTACAAGCCTTTCAACGAATTTGGCGCCAGTACCATGCAAACACAACACTTTCAACGTCGACGGAAGAAGCACAGCCTGCAGTATAACACAAAGCGCACCTTTAAGAACACCCACACACACAGACGGCATGTGTGTGTCCGACAACACCCTGGGCACACGAGATGCGTGTATTTGACTACACACACACGCACACACGGCATGTGTGTCCGACAACACACCACGCACACACGACATGTGTGTCCGACAACACACCACGCACACACGGCATGTGTGTCCGACAACACACCACACACACACCGGCATGTGTCCGACAACACACCACACACAGCCATGTGTGTCACGGCTCACGGCAGCCGTCACCAGGCCGTGGTGACCGTTAACGGCAGCCAACGGTCACCTGCGAAGCAAGCGCCGACCAATTGCAATTTTTTCGCACCAACGCCAGTACTTAAAAGTGACTAAGTCAGAACGGAGCTTCTCATCGCAAATTGCTAGGCGCATGTACAACACTGTGGTCCTGGCTCGGGAGCAAGTAAAGACACGAAGCTTTTGTCCAGACTGGGTCAGACGGGTGGAAAGGTTAGATTAGATGTTAGTTTAAGTCTCCCTAACCGCTAAAAAAAGCGTTACGAAGAGAGGAAGGAGGAAGGCACCATTTGGTAATGAGATAAGGGAACGCGGAATCTATGCAGAAGGGGCATAGAAACAGTGAGCTGAGAAAGATGTTTATGAAACAAGATAAAAGCGAAACGGTGAAAATTTTGCGATCTGATGATTTTCGTGTTGTCGAGACCACCCTGCTAATTTTCTCCCAGATAGAATAAGAATGGTTTTCAGGGAGAGATATGTGTTGCAAAGGGCCTATCTTCCAGGAGAAGCGAAGTGTTGAAAAACATCCAGAAACATCGAAAAGAGATGTGTTAATAATAACAATACAAAAAGAGTTCATGGAGAAGAACATGAAAAAAGTTCAAATTGAAAGGTCTTGAAAAGAGTTCAAGAATAAAGGTTATGAAAAGAGTTCAGGAGAGAAAGAATGGAAAAGATGTTTGGAGAACACGCCTGTAAAATAGTTCTAGAGAAAATCAGGAAAAGATATTCGAAGAATAAACCTGAAAAATAGGTTTAAAAAATACGCAAAGAGTTCACGATAGAGGGGCTAAACAGCGACTGGATGGGGGATCTGGAAAAAACAGTCAAAAAAAGAGGTCCAGCAAAGAGATTCGGAAACATGGTCCTAAAGAAAGGGGGTGAATAAATAGTCCAGATAAGAGATCCAGAATAAAGATGTGGATAATAGATCCAGAATGAAGGTCCGGAAAAGTGTTGATGTTCATTATTACGCCGTAGCAAAATGTTTCAGGAGATTACTCAGCTTAATACACAGAAGCTTTATTTGACCAATATACAAGGTGAATGATACGTGAGGTATAAAATGTATTTGAAATTCAATGAGTATGATAAAATAATATGAGTTTTATTAATTTGTTATTATTAATTTAATAAATATAATTATTATTTAGTTACCAGATTTCTTTCATTTGAACCGCCTTCTAAAACCAAAACGATCTTTGAACTTTGAACGTTTCGAGCCTTGGCTCATTCTCAACAAAAAGTCTGCAAAGGAAATGAAGGACGTGCCATGCAGTGCAGTTAAGATTACAAGGACTATAACGTTCAAAGCAAATGTTTTTAAAGTACTTCTCTATTTCCTTTTTTTCAAATTTACTTCGCAAAAAAAATTACCCTTTGACAAAACGATTCTATTTCAACGAAAGGAAGGCTCGGGACCTTACATCTGCTAGGACGCACAAGTTATGAGACAGATACAGTAGTTGTATCCCACCGAGGAAATCAAGGACTAACAATAAATAATCAAATTTACACCCTAGTTGCCGGCTCACTTTAGTGAAAGGTGCCGACTTCAAATCCATTCTCCGTACCTCTACCGGTACCACACTCTGGCCACGTACCTCTCTGGCCTCGGTACCATTCTGACGTGAATGAAACTCCGTCCAAGCAGAACCACGAAGCTGACTTTTGTCTCTGCAGAGCTTTCCAATGCTACGCATCGGTGGAGTAGATAAAAAGGCATTTTTCTCTGTAGTATGTAGATGGTCATCTCTCATTCGAGTCGATTGCATCATCCAGATAACTACAAAGTCAATACACAGTACGACGATGCATGTGTTGCTGTACAAATGCCCAATATATGTTGGTACACAAATGCTCAAATTTATAGCAGTCATTTAAACTAGTTGTCTGCTAGTGAAGGGAAATTTGTTGGAACAGCATCAATGTGGAACTTTCCTGATTGAACCAATGAAGCTACTCGGACACGAAAAATGTTCAATTCTTAAACAAATCTCAAATAGAAGGAAACATATGCTCTTTTTTATATAATACGTTTCTGTTTGGATTTTTTTTTCTGTTTGTTAGTTCCATGCTTAAATTTTTCCATTCAATTACGCCGGGCTTCTTAACGAGGCTTTGTTCCTCGAATTTCAAAATTTTCAGACGGCGTTCGACTGCAAATTTTTCCGAGATCTTTACATCACTCGGAGTACACGAGTATTGTCTTCACTGGATCCCGTTTTGGCAGCGTTTCCGCAAAATAACTGCGAGCATGCCCGCAGTGATGACTGTCGAAATAGCCGAGTGTATCGTTATCCTCCGCCGTTGTCTACTCGACCAGGAATGTGCTCCATTTCAGCAGCATTGCCGTAAAATAACTGCGGGTATGCCCGCAGTGATGACTGTCGAAATAGCCGAGTGTATCGTTATCCTCCGCCGCTGTCTACTCGACCAGGAATGTGCTCCATTTCGGCAGCGTTACCGCAAAATAACTGCGAACATGCCCGCGGTGATGACTGTCGAAATCGTCAAGTGTATCGTTATCCTCAGCCGCTTTCTCTTCGACCAGGAACTCGACGCAAGGACAGTCCTCCGGAAGCCACGAATCAAGTAAAACTTTCTGCAAAAGTCCCACGAATCGCTTTCAGTTTTTGGAAAACTGTTAAGAGGAAATCCGGAAGAAACTCGCTCTAATCTTGACTTCATTGTAGTAGATTAGCGAATGAAACGCTTATCTAGATGGTCCTTTGTTTCTGTTCCAGACCGGGGACAACTGCAACTCAAAGACCAAGAAGAGAGTTCCATAGGACCAAGTCTTATCTGCTAATGAATAACTTCGCGGAGTACAAAGGGCTACTGAAGAGCAAAGGTTGGTGGGAACCACTCGTTGATAGAGACATACTGCTAGGTGTGTGTGTGTGTGTGTGTGTGTGTGTGTGTGTGTGTGTGTGAAGGTGTGTGAGTGTGTGTATGAGGGTGAGTGAGAGTGTGTGTGAGGGTGTAATGTTTTTGTGTGTGTCGTTGTGTGAGTGTGTGAGGGTGTGTGAGCATGTGAGTGTGTGAGGTTGTGAGGGTGTGTGAGGTTGTGGGTGTGTGAGGACGCGTGCATATACAGGAATGTATTATCTACGTCGAGTATATGTTAAGTGTTTACGCATGATAGTGTGCATGTATGAGAATGTGTAATGTATGTATTGTGTAAATGCAAAGTGTGTATCCCTTTGAAAACGGATGTGCTTGTACGTGTTATGTTTACAGTATGAGTATGAATGCGATATAGCCGAGCCATGCTGCCATGTGTCACTTTGACAACCAGCGATTAGATTAGTCGTTAGTTTTAGCCTCTCTACCCGCAGCCACAAATGCGATCCAAAGAGAGGAAGGAGGAAGACATCATTTAGTATGGAGTTGAGGAAACGCGGAATCTACGCAGAAAAGGCATAGAAACAGTAAGCTGTGAAAGAAGATTATGAAACAAGACCAAAGTTGAAGAAGAAAGGAGTAGATACTGAAAAACAGGATAGCAGTGATCGAAAAAAGGTCGTCCTTAACATAATAAAAACATTTTATTTCAACAAAAAAGAAAGCCTGCCTAACTCTCAGCTCAGGCCCTCATATTGTCCCCCTGGGAGCGCTAATTCCCATAGGTACACTAGTAGTAACAACCAGTGAATTACAAACCGCGTACACACGTAGGTTGTTGAGCTCGAACACGTTCTTTTTTCAGCCAAAAGTGCAAATACTTAAATCCAAAATGTTTACTCTTTGGAAAAATATTTTACGTCCAAAGCACAAGCATTTTTCAAATATTGAAGACATAAGACATGCAGAGCTCAAAACGCTCATTTTTCACCCAAAACTGACAATACTTCAAAACAAAAATTACGCCTTTCGGAAAAACATCTCGCTTCCAAAGCACGAACATCTATTCAATATTAAAAACATAAGACATTTATCCAGCAAAGTGCCAAATTTCCCACATAAAGATGTATTGAATATTGAAAACGTAAGACAATCAACCATCTTACAAAATGCAAAATTTCACGCATAAAGATGCAGCGGGAGCAGCCAGAATGAAAGCACGCAGGTCATTCGGACTCTAGAAATGCAGCGCACGCGCTCAGATGACCGGATTTTCATATCATTTGAAGAAGCCGTTATGAAGAATGCGATCTGAAGGCGCTCCAGAGCCTACATTATTTCGAGTCAATGTGAATCAAGCTTTGGCTCAAATGAATATAGAAAAAAACACTCACACGTAAGTAACTTCGGCACCAAAGTTAAATTCCAATGAAGCTTCAGGGTCACCTGTTATTTATCTTCTCGTCACCTGTTTTTTATCCGGTTATTTATTTTGTAGTCCGTTATTTATCCGGTTATTTATTTTGTAGTCCGTTATTTATCCGGTTATTTATTTCGTTGTCATCGATTATAATTATTTATCCGGTTATTGTTTTGTTGTTACCCGTTATTTTTCTTACTATTCTCAACTCAAAACAACTCAAAAACGATTAACAACAGGTTGGAGACGCGGTCAACGGGTTGGAGACGTTTCAACATGCTGGAGCTGAGCTTGAACAAGTTGGAAATGAGGTTCAACAAGTTTGAACGACGTTAAAGTTTTCACCAGTATTTTTATAATTCTTTTAGTTTAGGACTCTCTAGCCCCCACAAAAATGATCCCATGAGTTGAGAGAAAGCTCCATTTATTATGGAATATAGAAAATGGAGAATCTACACACAAGGAGTGCTTCCACACAAGATCCACTGCCCATAGAAACAGTGAGCTAAGAAGGAAGGGTCAATATTGAATATAATGTTGTCAACGAATTTCATAATTTCGTAGGTATAGATGGGTAATATAGTCGATTATAAGGCATTTTACACGAATGACATTCTGCCCGGCAATGCGTTATCTTCGAATTATTCAACTTTGACGCTGGCTTGTGCGCGCCATGGAAGCACGCGGGGCTAGCGTAATTTAATTAATAACGGAAGCTAACCCCCTATTACAAACGTAAAGAGGTTGGGTCGTGAGGGGTAGGCACAGTTCTTTTAGTGAAAATTATAAATAAAGGTTTCGAGTGACGTTTGTTTACATCGACGCCAAGGTGGCTGCCGCCATGGCGCCAACCGGCTAAAGATGGCGGCAGCCATCTTCGAGTCGATGTAAACAAACGTCACTAGAAAGCTTCATTTATAATTTTCACTAAAAGAACTGTTGCTACCCCTCACGACCCAACCTCTTTACGTTTGTAATAAAGGTTAGCTTCCATTTTCATTGCTAATACAATGACTGTTTTTGCGTTAAAAGGGCCATTCAGGAGCGCCGTTCGTATAACTTCAAACTTAAATAACTCGAAAACTAAGCATTTCCGGGCACATTGTCATTCGTGTAAAACGTCTTAAATTCGACTATATTACCCATCTATACCTACGAAATTATGAAATTCGTTGACAACATCAAATTCAATATTGACAGAAGGAAGGCTATGAAATAAGATCAAAGTTGAAAGAGAAAGTTGGAGATGCAGCAGTGAACCCGAAAAAAGATGATCCTCAACAAAAAACAGCAAAAATCAATATTCAAAAATGGGTGGTCCGTAACGAAACTGAAATTATTCAATTTCAACAAAAGGAAGGCGTCTAACTCTGTACCCTCACATTCCCCCTTCTCCTCGTGGCCAATCCCACTCTAAACATGAGTCATTCATTCTCTCACTTGGTTATCAGCAAGTTGTTGATTGTGGCACGAGACTCGGTTTGGTCAAACCTGTGCCAAACATAAGTCAAATGGAAGTCAAATGAAAGTCAAATGAAAGTCAAAAAGAAGTCAAAAAGAAGTCAAAAAGAAGTCAAATAGAAGTCAAATAGAAGTCAAATAGAAGTCAAATAGAAGTCAAAAAGAAGTCAAAAAGAAGTCAAAAAGAAGTTAAAAAGAAGTCAAAAAGAAGTCAAAAAGAAGTCAAAAAGAAGTCAAAAAGAAGTCAAAAAAGTAAAAAAAAAGTAAAAAAAAGTAAAAAAAAGTAAAAAAAAGTCAAAAAGAAGTCAAAAAGAAGTTAAAAAGAAGTCAAAAAGAAGTCAAAAAGAAGTCAAAAAGAAGTCAAAAAGAAGTCAAAAAAGTAAAAAAAAAGTAAAAAAAAGTAAAAAAAAGTAAAAAAAAGTCAAAAAGAAGTCAAAAAGAAGTCAAAAAGAAGTCAAATAGAGGTCAAACATCACCGAAAATTCCACATGATCTAAAGGTCACCAGAATGAACGAAAAAGAGCAATAATAACAAACAACGATGACATTGCACAGCAGTCTCACAAACGCGATCAATTCTTGATAATACAAACACCCTGAAGAACCAGAGACATTCAACATGTTTAGTTGTAAACAAAAGAGAAATATGCGTACTTGAAAATTCGTGATTTTGAGATGTAAGATTTGGAACTTGATTTCTTGCTTTGCAATGTGATCTATTCTGAATTCGTGTTCAATTTTATTGTTTTTTGCTAACAATTTTCTATTGAACTCCGAACGACAACTCAAAGTAGTCAGGTGGACATAGCGTGACCACGTTGGCAAAATTTACGAACAAAAATGGTCTCATAAAACAAAAAAAAAGAACGTTTCAACGAAAGGAATAAAACACCAGATACATTCCAGAGAAGTCACACAAGTACTTTTGCAAAAATACAAACCGAAATTACTTGTTAGATCCAATACTACCAGGATCAGCTTGGAATAAACATTAATTTACCTTTGCCTGTTTAAAAACTGCTACATTCATCGGAGGCAATCCGCACCGCCTCGCTAGGCCGGACGATGACTCGCACAAAGAGCGTAATGTGATGCCTAAACAAACTGATCAAACTCAACGCCCTGAGTTTGATGATCAAACAGTGACCACATGACACCTCGCTTGGTAATCAATTGACGCCTGATAGAAAAGAATGGAAAATCACCGATCATTTTTGAGCAGAAGCACGGAGATAGAAGCGCTATATAATGCATAGCGCTTTATTATATGGTAGAATATCACCGATCACATTAAATAGAAGCGCTATATAATGTGCTCAGAAGCACTTCATATAGCGCTGGAATTTTGTAGTTTGCTGTAATACGTACAATTTTGCTGTATTTGTAATATTTTTTGGAATCACAGAGAATGCTTAGGCAGAGAATTAGAGAATAATAAGATCCTGAATATTTTTGAGGTTTCGAACTGTGAGAAAGTGGAAAAGAATGGATGAAATATCGCAGGAAATTTCAAGAAGATAGAATAGAGAATAGCAAAGTGTTGTGAATTTTTCACCGATCTTACAGTCAGCTGATAGAAAAAGAATGGTACATCACAGGGATCTTTTAAAATGAGACTAAGAGAATAACAAGGTGCAGTTCTTCATTTCCTTTGTTTTTGAGACACCGACGTGTATTGAAATGGAATGAATAAGAAATTCTTAGCTTATTTAATAATAAAGGACTTCGTTTGGAAACTCAACGATTCTAGATTAGATTAAAAGTCAGTTTAAGATTCCCTAACCGAAACAAAGACGTTCCAGAAAGAAGAAGGAAGAAAGCACCATTAAGTATGGAGATAAGATAACGTGGAATCTATGCACAAGATGCATATGAACAGTAGCTTCAGAAACTTTATAAAACAAGATAAAAGATGGAGAAGAAAAGTAATAGGTGCTAAAAACAGGACAGCAGTGAACAGAAAAAACGTATCACAGGCACCATAGCACTAAAACATTGATATCGAAGACCAAGAATTTCATTGCTTCTCCTTAGACAAGAATGGCGACGGCGCTTCAGAAGGCAAGATCTAGCGATAAAATTGGATCAAATGCGGAACGACAAAGCTGGAGTTCCACCCGAAGAAAAATGTGCGTGGATTGCGGTCCAAAAGAAGTCGAAGGCGGTTAAATTTCTTGCTTGGCGTGCGGCCATTGGCTGCCGAAGATGGCCAATCAGAGCACCGCCTGAGGCAACATTGGGCACACCCTGGAGGTTGGTTGATATCCAACGAAAATATTTTCTAAGTATAGCACGAGTACGTCTTTCTTCGATGTCCTATATAATTTTTGTTTTTATATGTCTGAAATAGTATCGTGTACTAGAACGTATGATTCAGCGTAATTACTGAATATTTTATGGAGTAGTAGATGTAAACACTACGATATGAGATTAAATGAATCACTATTAAAAAAGGAGCCGCGTCCGTCCGTCCGTGTGTCACACTCTTCTAATAATCGATAGCTTTGATAGCAACAAGAATAAAGCTTAAGAAAAACAAGAAATTATTCTATTGCATTATATTTTTGTGGCGATTCAATTCCCTCTCACTTGCATTATGGTATCCAGAATACGCTATCGGCTTATTTTTCCAATAAAAATTTTCTTTGAAGCTTTCTCTGTTCAAATTCATCATGTTGCTTCTATATTGTTAATTGTTAATGCGAAATGAAATGTTTTAAATTCGTTCGACTAGTAACCTGCTACCACTTAGTATAAGGCCCAAGATTGTGGAACTTGAGTTATGGTTTTCGAAATTGTGATTTTCTTGAAAAGCTCCGAAGAGATAATGGACGACATTTCAGAATAAATTTCCGGCAAAAGAGGCCACCAAGGATAGAAATGAGTCCAACCGCAAGAGAGAAGTAGCAAGACTTCGACAGCAAGAAAGACGCCGAAGACGATCGGATGAACAACACGAAATGGCAAGACGAAGCAATGCTGCTCGCCAACGAGAAGCTAGAACTAAATTGACCCTTAATGGCGTTTGGAAACTCTATAAAATGATGCAGAGCAACACCGAGTAGCTAGAGAGAGCTTAACACATGAAAGAAGCAAGGAAATTCTTCGATATATCACTGGACAACATCGAGTGGCATGAGAGAATAAAACTCAAGAAAGAAACGATGTAAGTCTTCAGAATAATGCCGACCAGTACGTGTGCACAAATATCGTTAAATGGTGATATGGTAGGCGTTAAATATCAAAGGTGCGAAATGGTAGGCGTTAAATATCGAACGTGCGAAATGGTAGGCGTTAAATATCGAACGTGCGAAATGTTAGGCGTTAAATATCGAACGTGCGAAATGTTAGGCGTTAAATATCAAACGTGCGAAATGGTAGGCGCTAAATATCAAACGTGCGAAATGGTAGACGTTAAATATCAAACGTGCGAAATGGTCGGCGTTAAATATCGAACGTGCGAAATGTTAGGCGTTAAATATCGAACGTGCGAAATGTTAGGCGTTAAATATCAAACGTGCGAAATGGTAGGCGCTAAATATCAAACGTGCGAAATGGTAGACGTTAAATATCAAACGTGCGAAATGGTAGGCGTTAAATATCGAACGTGCGAAATGTTAGGCGTTAAATATCGAACGTGCGAAATGTTAGGCGTTAAATATCAAACGTGCGAAATGGTAGGCGTTAAATATCAAACGTGCGAAATGTTAGACGTTAAATATCAAACGTGCGAAATGGTAGGCGTTAAATATCGGACGTGCGAAATGGTAGACGTTAAATATCAAACGTGCGAAATGGTAGACGTTAAATATCAAACGTGCGAAATGGTAGGCGTTAAATATCGAACGTGCGAAATGTTAGGCGTTAAATATCGAACGTGCGAAATGTTAGGCGTTAAATATCGAACGTGCGAAATGGTAGACGTTAAATATCAAACGTGCGAAATGGTAGGCGTTAAATATCGAACGTGCGAAATGGTAGGCGTTAAATATCAAACGTGCGAAATGGTAGACGTTAAATATCAAACGTGCGAAATGGTAGGCGTTAAATATCGGACGTGCGAAATGTTAGGCGTTAAATATCGAACGTGCGAAATGGTAGACGTTAAATATCAAACGTGCGAAATGTTAGACGTTAAATATCAAACGTGCGAAATGTTAGACGTTAAATATCAAACGTGCGAAATGTTAGACGTTAAATATCAAACGTGCGAAATGTTAGACGTTAAATATCAAACGTGCGAAATGGTAGACGTTAAATATCAAACGTGCGAAATGTTAGACGTTAAATATCAAACGTGCGAAATGTTAGACGTTAAATATCAAACGTGCGAAATGTTAGACGTTAAATATCAAACGTGCGAAATGTTAGACGTTAAATATCAATCGTGCGAAATGGTAGACGTTAAATATCAATCGTGCGAAATGTTAGACGTTAAATATCAAACGTGCGAAATGTTAGACGTTAAATATCAATCGTGCGAAATGGTAGACGTTAAATATCGAACGTGCGAAATGGTAGACGTTCAATAACGAATATTGAAAAGAGTAAAGATAAATACTTGAAGATGAGATGGAGTAGGTGTAAATTGTATAACAAGAGACACCAGCGCGAGACACACCAGCGCGAGACACACCAGCGCGAGACACACCAGCGCGAGACACACCAGCGCGAGACACCAGCGCGAGACACACCAGCGCGAGACACACCAGCGCGAGACACACCAGCGCGAGACACACCAGCGCGAGACAACAGCGCGAGACACCAGAGCCAGAGTCCAGCTGCTGGGAGGCGCTGGAGCGCCTCACGAAAACAACTCTACGAAATTACACTTACGGGATCTGTGTGGTGTGTGTGGTTGGGTGTGGTGGTTATGTGTGGTGAGACTCTGTGTGGTGTATTTGTGTGATTGAAAGTGTGTGTGTGAGGTTATACACGCTGTGGGATACGACATAGGAGTAATGCATCCTGTGTGAAGTGACATGCTGCGTCACACAGGCTGTGTGAAGTGACATACTGCGTCACACAGGCTGTTTGAAGTGACATACTGCGTCACACAGGCTGTGTGAAGTGACATACTGCGTCACACAGGCTATGTGAAGTGACATACTGCGTCACACAGGCTGTATGAAGTGACATACTGCGTCACACAGGCTGTGTAATGACGTACAAATATAATACCCACACTAACTCTACATGATGCCGGAGAACTTCTCTGGACATTATACTATTATACAAATGTATGAATTTGCATACATTTGTATGTAAGTAGCATATTTGTATACGATGACCTCCCACATTTTGTAAAAAAATCTATTACACGAATACGTCTTTCTATTAGAACGTTTCGTAAATATCCAATACATGTACGTACACATGTACATTCGTAAATATCCAATGCATGTACGTACACAAACACACATTGTCGATGGCCATGTTACCAACAAACATGCTGCACACATGTATCTGTATGCACTGTAGTTACATAGATTTTACTGTCCAGTATCACAAACATATAAAAAACGTAAAACTTATTTTCAAACGCTTAGGCTAAAAGAAATTATCCTCAAACACCTACGCCCAAATACCTCATAAGTTCCAACGTTAACAGCAAATTAAGCAAGCAAATTTTCCTACAAAGGTCACCATGTTTCCCTAACCCTAAACAACGTAAAATCAACAACTAAATCATTGCGCAGTTGTTGCGCGTGTGCTGAACAAAGAACGCTAATTTGTTCCTCTAAATTCCAGTAGTGACGAGACGAGTTTTTCTATATATTAACTTTCATTTTCGACGCTAGGATCATCGGTGAGAGAAAATTCCTGCGTTTCTGCGTGGGGTGCCATAGCCTTGAGCTGTGCTCCTACCTTGCTTAACTTTCTGTGAGTGGCAACTGAGTTCTGAGTGGCAACTCAGTTCTGAGTGGCAACTCAGTTCTGAGTGGCAACTCAGTTCTGAGTGGCAACTCAGTTCTGAGTGGCAACTCAGTTCTGAGTGGCAACTCAGTTCTGAGTGGCAACTCAGTTCTGAGTGGCAACTCAGTTCTGAGTGGCAACTCAGTTCTGAGTGGCAACTCAGTTCTGAGTGGCAACTGAGTTCTGAGTGGCAACTGAGTTCTGAGTGGCAACTGAGTTCTGAGTGGCAACTGAGTTCTGAGTGGCAACTGAGTTCTGAGTGGCAATCGAGTCCTTCCTGAATGGCAATCGAGTCCTTTCTGAGTGGCAATCGAGTCCCTATTAAGTGGGAATCGAGTCCTCATTAAGTGGGAATCGAGTCCCTATTTTTGAAGTGGGAATCGAGTCCCTATTAAGTGGGAATCGAGTCCTTATTAAGTGGGAATCGAGTTCCTATTTTTGAAGTGGGAATCGAGTCCCTATTAAGTGGGAATCGAGTCCATATTAAGTGGAAATCGAGTCCTTATTAAGTGGAAATCGAGTCCTTATTAAGTGGAAATCGAGTCCTTATTAAGTGGAAATCGAGTCCTTATTAAGTGGAAATCGAGTCCTTACTAAGTGGAAATCGAGTCCTTACTAAGTGGAAATCGAGTCCTTATTAAGTGGAAATCGAGTCCTTATTAAGTGGAAATCGAGTCATTATTAAGTGGAAATCGAGTCCTTACTAAGTGGAAATCGAGTCCTTACTAAGTGGAAATCGAGTCCTTACTAAGTGGCAATCGAGTCCTTAAGTGGCAATCGAGTCCTTTCTGAGCAACATCTAAGTTAAATGCAAAAAAAAAAACGCACAAGTTTGAGGAGCTGCCTCCGTGAGATGTAAGCGTCAACAGCGTCACGCAGTCGTCGCCTGTCCTTGGCCAAAATGGAGAGTTCGTAAGAACGAAGAATTAGAAAGGAATGAAGAAGCAGAAAAAAGGAAAGAAAAACCGTTTATTTCCAAGAAAAATGATGCATGAAATGTAGAACAACATTTTGCTTCTTAAAAATTTCTTTTAAAAAAAAGGACGAAGAAGCAGAAGAGAATGAAGAAGCAGAAAGGAATGATTAGGCAGAAAGGAAGGAAGAAGCAGAAAGGAAGGAAGAAGCAGAAAGGAATGAAGAAGCAGAAAGGAATGAAGAAGCAGAAAGGAATGAAGAAGCAGAAAAGAATGAAGAAGCAGAAAGGAATGAAGAAACACTAAGGAATGATTAGGCAGAATGGAATGAAGAAGCAGAAAGGAATGACGGACGTTCACTTGGGGACCAGAGAGGCATGACGAGCCCTGACCACCGGACCGTGTGGCAGGAATGAGCCACAATATTTTATGGCCGAATGACCGTTCAAAGCATTAAAGGCCACGCAAAAAGTACTCCTCTGGAAGCACGTGCCTCTTAGCGCTGAAGTGAATGCCCCTTCGCTAAAAAAGGAACTTCGTTTTGAAGAGAAACGAGCGTTTCTACTGAGAGGACAAACGTCTTTTGCCTCTCTTCAGCTGGGACAAGCGTCTTTTGCCTCTCTTCAGCTGGGACAAGCGTCTTTTGCCTCTCTTCAGCTGGGACAAGCGTCTTTTGCCTCTCTTCAGCTGGGACAAGCGTCTTTTGCCTCTCTTCAGCTGGGACAAGCGTCTTTTGCCTCTCTTCAGCTGGGACAAACGTCTTTTGCCTCTCTTCAGCTGGGACAAGCGTCTTTTGCCTCTCTTCAGCTGGGACAAGCGTCTTTTGCCTCTCTTCAGCTGGGACAAGCGTCTTTTGCCTCTCTTCAGCTGGGACAAGTGTCTTTTGCCTCTCTTCAGCTGGGACAAGCGTCTTTTGCGTCTCTTCAGCTGGGACAAGCGTCTTTTGCGTTTCGACGAGGACAAGCGTCTTTTGCCATTCTTCAACTGGGAAAAGCATCGTTTGCATTTTTTCAAAGGGAGATAAACGTTTTTTGAGACTTTATAACGGCTGGCCTTTTCAGAGGGGGACGAGGGCCTCTTCAGAAGGGGACGAGGGCCTCTTCAGTGGGGGGCGAGGGCCTCTTCAGTGGGGGACGAGGGCCTCTTCAGTGGGGGACGAGGGCCTCTTCAGTGGGGGACGAGGGCCTCTTCAGTGGGGGACGAGGGCCTCTTCAGTGGGGGACGAGGGCCTCTTCAGTGGGGGACGAGGGCCTCTTCAGTGGGGGACGAGGGCCTCTTCAGTGGGGGACGAGGGCCTCTTCAGTGGGGGACGAGGGCCTCTTCAGTGGGGGACGAGGGCCTCTTCAGTGGGGGACGAGGGCCTCTTCAGTGGGGGACGAGGGCCTCTTCAGTGGGGGACGAGGGCCTCTTCAGTGGGGGACGAGGGCCTCTTCAGTGGGGGATGAGGGCCTCTTCAGTGAGGGACGAGGGCCTCTTCAGTGGGGGGCGAGGGCCTCTTCAGTGGGGGGCGAGGGCCTCTTCAGTGGGGGGCGAGGGCCTCTTCAGTGGGGGGCGAGGGCCTCTTCAGTGGGGGGCGAGGGCCTCTTCAGTGGGGGGCGAGGGCCTCTTCAGTGGGGGGCGAGGGCCTCTTCAGTGGGGGGCGAGGGCCTCTTCAGTGGGGGGCGAGGGCCTCTTCAGTGGGGGGCGAGGGCCTCTTCAGTGGGGGGCGAGGGCCTCTTCAGTGGGGGACAAGGGCCTCTTCAGTGGGGGGGCGAGGGCCTCATCAGTGAGGGACGAGGGCCTCTTCAGTGGGGGACGAGGGCCTCTTCAGTGGGGGACGAGGGTCTCTTCAGTGGGGGACGAGGGCCTCTTCAGTGAGGGACGAGTGCCTTTTCAGTGGGGGACGAGGGCCTCTTCAGTGGGGGGCGAGGGCCTCTTCAGTGGGGGGGCGAGGGCCTCTTCAGTGGGCGGGCGAGGGCCTCTTCAGTGGGGGGTGAGGGCCTCTTCAGTGGGGGGTGAGGGCCTC
The DNA here is from genome assembly GCA_030386875.1 of Morinoia aosen. Classification (NCBI taxonomy): domain Eukaryota; kingdom Metazoa; phylum Arthropoda; class Malacostraca; order Amphipoda; family Talitridae; genus Morinoia; species Morinoia aosen. Next base: position 5,844,451 of record CM059573.1, read on the forward strand.
TTCAGTGGGGGGCGAGGGCCTCTTCAGTGGGGGGCGAGGGCCTCTTCAGTGGGGGGCGAGGGCCTCTTCAGTGGGGGGCGAGGGCCTCTTCAGTGGGGGGGCGAGGGCCTCTTCAGTGGGGGGCGAGGGCCTCTTCAGTGGGGGGCGAGGGCCTCTTCAGTGGGGGACGAGGGCCTCTTCAGTGGGAGACGAGTAGTTCCATACAGAGACCGTCTTTATAAAGAGATCACCGTCTCCAAAGAGAGCGAGAGGACAACGGCTTTTTATAATCGTAAACCATCAGTGCAGAAAATTACAGAAAACTACAAAATAGGCGCCGGTCATGACGTAAACCTTCATTGTCAGAGCATCCCATACACACACACACACACACACACACACACACACACACCAACACACACACACACCAACACACACGCACACCAACACACACACACACAGCGGCAAGTAACGGAACAGCTCTTTAATTAGACACACAGGCGCAACGGTGAGGAGTGTCCGAGCGTCCGCGCGAGACAAAACGCGGAGATTTCTCACGAGGGAGGAACACGCCGCGCTGGGCAAGAATAAAAGGGTGACCCAACCTCCCATCTGGACAGGTTGGCTCATTGTTCCCTTAGCTTTTGACTCAGCGATTCATGGAAGAACCGTCGAGTTTTGCAAGGGAATCTTGGTCTTTTGCCCAACACGGGGTCTACAAAGGATACATGTAGTTGAGTAACGTTAGGTAATGCACCCTGTACATTATTATTTTGAACGTGTCGCCATTATTCGGTCCCACTGGTAAATGTGTTGAATTGAATTTTGTTGAATTGAGCGAAGTTGCGTCGTTTCGTTGCAAAACATTGGTGTTTTCAACACTTTCGGTCCAAAATTCGTACAATTGATTAACACACGCAAAATAAATATTCTTGGTTCAGTTGACCTGCATGTGACTAATTCTGACTATCAAGTGAAATATAATTGGAAGTATTATTCTAGTTAGAGCATCAGAACAGAGATTTTAAAGGGGATATTTTGGTCTACGTTCATTAAGGCATGGACTGAAAGTACGCAGATCAGATTAATTTAAGGTTCGGGTATGCAGGGTAGATCGAAATATAGAGGGTTGTAGCATCTGGTGCTGACAAAGTAGACAAAGCAGACAGCCTAGACTGTATTAACACCGACGGTGCAGACAGTTCAGACAGTGTAAACGCTACCAGTGCAGGCAGTGTAAACCGTACCAGTGCAGACAGTTAAACACTACCAGTGTAGACACTATACACCGGGTAGACAGTGTAAACTCTGCCAGTACAGACAGTGTAGACAGTGCAGACAGTGCACCACACACCGTCACCTTGACCTGCAGCTCCGATAAGACATAGCAGCTGCCGGTATCTTCACGTTCTCACCATTACGTGGCATTCACGGTCACGTTTACATTCACGTTCACATTTATGCAGAAAGTTTTTAAGAAACGGGACCTTAAAAAATTTTTAACAACTTTTAATACGATCAACGGATTTTCGAAAACAAAACGCCAGTGGAATCCTGATATTTAAATCTTTTATTTGGTACCTACGTATTCATGATACAACAGTCAAAATAATAATCAGAAAAAACAGTAAAATTCATCCTGCTATGAAACTGTCGCCAAGATAACGAAATGGACTTTCTTAGTCATTATTTTTTTGTTGTTCACTAATTTCTTCTTTATTCACTAATTTTTGCAAGAGAGCCACTCCGGTTAAACGCATTGATTGAGAGAGCTGCAGCTACTGCAAGTTAGGGTATATAAATTATATAATAATTAATTAGTTTAGACATTTTTCGAGAGCCGCGCAATGAATACCACTGATGTAAAAGTACTAATAGGAGCACAGTACTACATTCCTCGCGTGCTCAGTACTGGTAGATTACGCTAACCGTATTTTTTCTGTCTGACGAGTCTCGAAGATGAGATGTTTTACACATTTTTTTTAGAATTCTTTAAAAGTTGAATAAATATTCAACAAATAAATATTGAATAATTATAAATGAAGGCTGAATAAAAGCCTCCGTAACTGAAACAATGGTTTTTTCAAGAAAGCAAAGACAATAGCGCCATTTATTGCGTCATTCATTCAGGGAACGGGGAATCTATGCTCAAAGTGCGGCCCCCACATCGTGCGCATAGAAACCGTTAGATTGAAAGTAGATTACAAAGTTAGATATAAGTTGGAAAAATGGAAACAATCAGTACTGAAAAAACGGATAGCAGGGAACCGGAAAGAAATATGGTCTGAAAAAAGACCTATTCTTTTTCAACAAAAGGCCAACCAAATCTTTAGCTCGGGACCACACATTTTCCTCCTGAGAGTACTAGTTCCAATACATAGAATAGTTTTTTCCTCTGGAGGAGTGGATTTCTTTTTATATCCAATTTTTCAAAAGGGATTAATGAATAACAGAAACTTTTAAACAAAAATTTTATTTCAGACTTTCACCACCAGTTAATTGGATATTAGAAACAGTGAAATCCTTACGCAAGAGAAGCAATAAAACTCATTACAAAAGTGTCGCAAATCGACGGGATCAATCAATCTCGATCAGTCATCCGCCATGGCGAGCGTAACCGTTTTTACGGTGGTGGTTAAAGGATCGGAATGATCAGCCGAGCCAATAGTTCCTGTGTTCGCTAGAACAATGAAAGGGAGAGTGACTGAAGCCAAAGAAGCTGAATAATTCCGGTGGCTGGAGCCAAGCTGCGGGAATGGAGAAACACGCTAAACTGAAGAGGGGAAAAATGGAGAGGTTGATAAAAACAGAAAACAAAATGAAAATGGATAACTAGTAAAAACCTAGAAATCTTGAATAAATAAGATAATGTACAAATACAAAAATACTCATAAGAAGGACAACATACAAATACAGAAAATACTCATAAGAAAGACAACATACAAATACAAAAAATACTCATCAGAAAGGCAATGTACAAATACAAAAAAACACGCCTAAGCAAGATAACATACAAATCCATACAAAAATTACGCGGCAGGCAGTTGGGGCAGGGGTGAGAGTGTCAACAGTTGCAGCACAGAAGAACATAAAGAAGACGAGTGAGCTTAGAAAAGTATGGTTATTTCTAAGGTAACCGCGCCGCATTGTCTTCGAGCGCGTGACGCACACAATGGTCTCACCGCACTCACATGGTGCATTGGCTGCGGTGGCGCAATGTGTGTATACATGTGTGTTGTGTGCGTTTCGTAAATATATAGGTGTTTACTTCGTTTTACATACATGTGTAGTATGTGTGGCTTACACATGTGTGTTGTGCGTGGCATGAATGTATGGGTGTTTAGCTCGCTTTGCATACATGTGCATGGTATGTGTGGCGTGAATGTATGGAAGTTTGGCTCGCTTTGCATACATGTGTGGTATGTGTAGCGTGAACGTATGGGTGTTTAGCTCGCTTTGCATACATGTGCGGTATGTGTGGCTTGCTTACATACAGGTGCGGTGTGTGTGGTTCAATCAAAATGCATGTATCGTTTGACTTACATGTGTATGTGACAAAGCTTAACCACACGTTCGATTTGACTCCCATGTGTGCATCATTAACATTTTGACGGTGACGTGTTCGCCCTCATCTAAGAAATACGAGAGCTTCTTACGATGCAGATTATTTGTTCTTACCTACACAAACTCATGATGAGAATAATCAACATACTTGCATTGATGCGGCAAGCGAGAGTCGCAGACATACTTTCAAGACGCATTTATTTTAAGCCGTCATGTTTAATGCACCAACAATGTTTAATACACCAAACCGTTATATTTAATGCACCAGAATCAAGACGCATTTATTTCAAACCGTTAAGTATAATGCACCAATAATGAGACACTAACTGAAGCAACACCCTTTGAAAACGACACGCCCGTTTTTGCCTGCCTGCTTGATTGCTTGCTTGGCAGGTTCGTTTCCACCCTCACCCCGTCAACTGGATGGATTGGATTAGATTACATTAGATTTCATTAGATTAGATGTTAGTTTAAGCCTCCCGAACCGCTAAAAAAGCGTTCCGAAGAGAGGAAGGAGGAAGGCACATTTAGTATGGAGGTAAGGAAACGCGGAATCTATGCAGAAAGGGCATAGAAACAGTGAGTTGAGAAAGAAGTTTATGAAACAAGATCAAAGTTGAAGAAGAAGTGGTAGGCGCTGAAAGCCAGGACAGTAGTGAACCGAAAAAAAGTTGGTCCTTAATATAACAAGAACATCTTATTTCAACAAAAAGAAACCCTAACCAAACTGTCAGCTCGGGCCCTCACACGTTTTCCTCTGAAAGTGCTAATTCTCATAGATACAATAGTTGCGTCCTCCGAGGGGCATAAACTGGATAAAGGGAAATGAAAACAATGAATGAAGAATCCCAATTTTTCATAGAAATGTAATTATGTGGATTGAAATTCATTCCGACGCAATCCAAACTCAAAATTAAAGAAGAGAGTATGCCCATCTAAACTGTTCAGTTGGAATCAGTTTTCATGGATGGATTTCAGTTCCAACATAAAAATGCCGTCATTTTTAACGGGGGAACACCAACTAGTATTCCAATAAACATGAATACTAGTCCATGTCAATAACTAACACAAATAGCAATTATCTTAGAACACTACCTGATCCCAAAACTCGCCCAGAAGAGAATCCAAGCCTCCAAAAATACAACAAAGATACACACACACACACACTTTCAAGCTTCAGAAAATACGACACACACACACACACACACACAACAGACACCCAGCTGCCGTATCTTGCACTGGCTCCCATCCAGTCACCGGGTCTCACAAACTGGGACAGAAACACAGTCCAGAAGATATTACACGTCATTTGGAGCTCAAAAAATTACAGGTCTGGGGAGACGCTGAGTGCAGTGCCATCTGTCGCAAAATCAGAGCGCAAAACCACCTGCCTGTCACCGCTGAGGCTGAGGCAAAACCTGAGACCAAAACTCCCTGGCTGCCACTGGTGAGGCTGAGGCAAAACCTGAGACCAAAACCACCTGCCTGTCATGCTGAGGCTGAGGCAAACCCTGAGCGCAAAACCACCTGGCCGTCACCGCGGAGGCTGGCACTGAAGAGACCTAAGGAAGGCAGGCTTTCGAGAACGTGCTCACCTTGAACTCGAAATCATTCCTGGAAGTGCCATTGGGATGGGAAGACCTGTGGTGATAACTTGTGTTTCCCACGAGGGTACGCACGCAGAACGGGATTTTTAAAGAATCTATGCCGTCGTTAAAGAACAGCTGGCCATGTGTGGGAGTTCATTTGAAACTTTGACCGGGAACTGAAATTCAATGAAACTGAAGTTCAATATTCTACTCAAATTTAAAGTACAGTTTAGTTTATTAGTTGGTTTAAGCCTCCCTATCCTCAACAATGAGATGTAAAGAGAGGAAGGAAGAAGGCACCATTTAGTATGGAGCTAAGGGAACGTGGAATCTATGCAGAAAGGGCACAGAAACAGAAAGCTAAGAAAGAAGTTCATGAAACAAGAAAAAAGTTGAAGAGGAAAGTGGTAGGCGGTGAAAAACAGGACAGCAGTGAACCGAAAAAAAGATGGTCCGTAACACAACAAAAACCTATTCTATTTCAACAAAAGAAAGCCTACCTAACCTTTAGCTCGGGCCCTCACATTGTCCCCCTGGGAGCGCTAGTTCCCATAGATACAATAATTGTATCCCCCTGAGGGGTTTAAAGTACAGTAGTAAGCAATTTTGAAAATGGCAATCATTAACTGGATAGTGCCTATTTATGAAAATTGAGTTTTTGACTACTGGTCGGTCAGCAGCGTAATGAAAATCCCTTCCGTGGCTACCGGAGGCGTAAGTTACAGTCAAAGTGTTAAGTAGACTTACCTACGCTACGCGCTTCAAAATATCTTTGATTATTGCCATTGTTTCTCACGAGAGCAAAATGGCATTTTCAAATAATCTACGTCGTCGTAGAGATACAGCAAGCTACGTAAGTTCTTCTAAGTGGAATTACCTTAGCTTCGTGCTGCAGTCCACTCAAAGTAACTCACGCCACCGAGTTTGTCGCCAACGCGGCGGAATTTTTCTTAAATCCGACCATGAACAGAATTTTGGCGACCGGTTGCTGGCATAATGATAGAAGAATTCGAAGCGAGGTACGGAATAATAATGTAAGGCCTCATTTCGTGCAGAAATATGCTCTTAACATGAATCCGCCTATGGGTTAACCTGAAGTTGTCCTCATTATCACTGCCATCGCCATCATCAGCTATCATTATCACCAACATCGTCATCATTCATCATCATCACTAACATCATCATTCATCAGTCATCATTAACACTAACATCGTCATCATTCATCATTTTCACAAGCATCGTCATCATCATCAGTCATCATCATCACTAACATCGTCATCATCAGTCATCATCACCAACATCGTCATCATTCATCAGTAATTATTATCCCCAAAATCGTCAGAAACAGAGAATAGTTCAGCACTGGAACAATTTTCTCGAGAAAAAAGAGCCAGAAATTGGCCCGCAGTTGCCATATTCCTCCCCCACGACCTCGTCCTTCGGCGCCCTCCCGAAGGGAGCATCCTGCAGGAGTTCTCACGCTCAGGGGACCTTACTCCTGCGGCTCCAGGGCGCGGGAGATTACGGGAGTCCTTCGGAGCAGAGTGCTGTAGGAGTTCGATAGTGCAGGATGCAAAAGGAATCCTGTATTTGCTATTGAAGTCCTACAGTTAAGAATGCTATAGGAGTCCTGCAGTTAAGGATCCTATAGGAGTCCTGCAGTTAAGGATGCTATAGGAGTCCTACAGTTAAGGATGCTATAGGAGTCCTACAGTTAAGGATGCTATAGGAGTCCTGCAGTTAAGGATGCTATAGGAGTCCTGCAGTTAAGGATGCTATAGGAGTCCTGCAGTTAAGGATGCTATAGGAGTCCTCTGCAGTTAAGGATGCTATAGGAGTCGTGCAGTTAAGGATGCTATAGGAGTCGTGCAGTTAAGGATGCTATAGGAGTCCTGCAGTTAAGGATGCTATTAGAGTCCTGAAGTGTAGGATGCTTTGGGAGTTCTGTTGCATAGGAAGCTAGACACCTTATGCACTTTAGGATGCTGTAGGAGTCTACACTGTAGCAAATCCTACAGTTTAGGATGCAGTTTGGAGTGCATTATTTTGAACTTGCGCAATATTTTTGACTTGCCGTTCGAATCTCTGCTTGTGTACCCCCGATCAAAAACGAGAAATTTATACCTAAAAAATAAGAAAAAAATAAGCAAAATGGAATCGACTAAGAACCCTAGACGACTCTAAGCCCGCGCCCAATAGAAGGTAGAGATTTAGAAACCTATCTGAAAAAGCTGGATAAACTATTGCTAACAAATGAAAAAAGACGGTTAGCTAAGTTAATTGGACTGAGAATCTCAAGCGACACTAATGACCAGCCCAGTGGAAGATAAGATTAGATTATATGTTAGTTTAAGTCCCCCTAACGAGTAAAAAAAAGCGTTCCGAAGGGAGGATGGAGAGAGGCACCATTTAGTATGGAGATAAGGGAACGCGGATTCTATGCACAAGGGGCATAGAAATAGAAATTTGAGAAAGAAGTTTATGAAACGAGGTAAAAGTTAGAGAAGAAAGTAGTAAGTACTGAAAAACAGGATAGCAGTGAACCGAAAAAAATGGTCCTCAACATAACAAAAAACATTTCAATAAAAAGAAGGTCTATTGTACTCTCAGCTCGGAACCTCACATTTCCTTGCTATGAGCGCGTATTCCTTTATATTCAATAGTTTTATCCCTTGAGGAGGCCCAATGGAGTAGAAAAATACAGAAATTAACTGAAATGGCAACAACGCGTTGGTCACACAGTACAGAGAACTCTTCTCTGTACTGTGTTGGTCATCTCAGGGTCAAGCGGTGAACCAGCAGCAGTCGGCGGCTGGCCGTAATGAGGGGAGGTGTGTGTGGCCGCCGCTCCTCCAGCAAGGGACATTAGGGTGACCCAGAGGTGCAGCTGGTGCTGTGGTTAGCTAACCTAGAATTTTCTCAATGCAATGTTTGCGTTCCGTAGTTCAGGTATTTGCTTTTCGCTAACAGATTACGCAAATGGCTTTTCGACCATTGTACCAGTTTGCTCTAACTTTAAAAAATACTTTTTTAATTGCTTCGAAGATTACTTCAACCAAATTTTTTTATTATTTAGAAAGTTGTAAGCAGCATGAAAACAATTATAATGACATCTTATTTATGAATGACTAACTGAATGCAATGAATTTACATAAGATCTACATAAAGAAAATATATGGAAGAAATCAATCGAAATAGGACATATCGAAAAAATCTATTACACTAAAATAAATGGAAAACTATTGAAATAAGACATATAGAAAAAATATATGGAAATATAATATATGGAAAAACTATGGAAATGAGATATATTGAAAGAAATTGATTTAAAAAAAGAAACATAAGCGCTGTAGCAAGAAAAAGTCTCGTAAGAAGACGTCGGTGAGAACAAATTTTCCGGTCTGCGTCACTGGTAATTACCCCCCCCCCATCCCCGCCGGTAATTACTCCCACATCCCCGCCGGTAATTACTCCCACATCCCCGCCGGTAATTACACCCCACATCCCCGCCGGTAATTACACCCCCCATCCCCGCCGGTAATTACCCCCCAGCCCCGCCGGTAATTACTCCCACATCCCCGCCGGTAATTACACCCCACATCCCCGCCGGTAATTACACCCCCCAGCCCCGCCGTTAATTACCCCCCAGCCCCGCCGGTAATTACTCCCACATCCCCGCCGGTAATTACACCCCACATCCCCGCCGGTAATTACACCCCCCAGCCCCGCCGGTAATTACCCCCCAGCCCCGCCGGTAATTACTCCCACATCCCCGCCGGTAATTACCCCCCCATCCCCGCCGGTAATTGCCCCCACATCCCCGCCGGTAATTACCCCCACATCCCCGCCAGTAATTACTCCCACATCCCCGCCGGTAATTACACCCCCCAGCCCCGCCGGTAATTACTCCCACATCCCCGCCGGTAATTACACCCCCCAGCCCCGCCGGTAATTACTCCCACATCCCCGCCGGCAATTACCTCCCCCATCCCCGCCGGTAATTACCTCCCCCATCCCCGCCGGTAATTACCTCCCCCATCACCGCCGGTAATTACTCCCACATCCCCGCCGGTAATTACTCCCACATCCCCGCCGGTAATTGCCCCCCATCCCCGCCGGTAATTACTCCCACATCCCCGCCGGTAATTACCCCCCCCCCCCCATCCCCGCCGGTAATTACCCCCCCATCCCCGCTGGTAATTACCCCCACATCACCGCCGGTAATTACCCCCACATCACGTTTGATAATTACCCCACATCACCACTGGTCATTACCACTCTCTGCTCCCCCCTCAATCCCCTTTCCCCTACATTTCTCATTACTTCCCTCCTTCACCCCTCACCCTCATAACAGCTGCAGGGAACATCACACATCTGAAGGCAGTTTTTAATTTCCCCCACAACGGAACTCGGTTTTCTTTTGCTTCGCCTGCGCATGCACCGACCATCACCGTACATTGACGGCTGTCCCACCATGAACTGAAGCATAGTACGCATTGAAAATGTCGGCAGGCGTCAAGCAAATTAGATTAGATTAGTTTGAATTGGCTTAAACGTCCCTCAATACAAGAAGAGTGCTCCAAAAAGAGGAAGGAGGGAGGCACCACTTAGGAGATGAGTCGAGAGATTTACACAGCGTACTTTACGCCGTCGCAGTATTACAACTCGCAGCATAGTTTCTAGACAGACTTGATAAAGCTATGATTTACAGCCCATACCGTAGTCAAATCTACCTGCAGCACACGCTGCGATCTGCAACGCTACGATGTCATAAATTGGTTTAAAAATCTGACCCAGATAATATGTCGTGAAGTCACTTTCCAACTGAGTCCGCGCAGAAAAGTCGCTCATCTTCGCATGCGCGTGCCCGCCGGAATAATTTTTCGAATTTTCCGGAACGCAGGATTAGTTTTTTTCGATTGTGTGCGGTGTGAAGCGTGGAGACGGAATTAGAGAGCGTGTTGGTGCGTGAGAGGCGAAATGCGCATTGTGCATACAGAGTGCCCCAAAAATTCACTCACTTTCTGGCTGCCCAGTATGCGTGTATCTTATTTTTTTGAGGTAGGTGTTTATTGATATAGTTGCAAGTGCAGTGAGTTAAATTAAAGATAATATTTTATTCAAGAAAATAACGTTAAATTTCACAAAATAACGTTTAAATTCAAGAAAATGTTAAATTTTAGAAAATGTTAGATTTAATAAAATGTTAAATATAAGAAATTAACGATAACTTCTAGATAATAAGGCTAAATTTCACAATTAACGTAGAATTTAAGAAAATTTAACGTCATGAAAAAAAATTTTTAGCATCAGAAACACAAACAAAATGTACAAGAGTCCATCAAAATATGAGTACATTTTTTTGGGACACCGTGTAATAATATGCAAGCTTAAATGTCCTGTTAAGTTTGTTCATAAAAAAATGTTCTGACAAAAACATCCTGTTGAAAATATCGTTTTGGAAATTTCATCTTAAACTTTTCATGCAGAGGCTATCCTGTTAATTTCCTACTTAAAATGTCCAATTAAAAACGAACGATTATACTCGTAAATTTAGGGTTAAATATGTCTTGTTGAAAATCAAGAGCTAAAACCAACTGTTGAAAATCAAGTTTTTGAAATGTGCGATACAAAAATGTTCGAACGAAACCACTTAAATTTACTCATCAATCAGCAAAATTCACCCTTCAATAAGCAAAATTAATTGATCAATCAGCAAAATTAACTTATCAATCAGCGAAATTAACTTATCAATCAGCGAAATTAACTTATCAATCAGCAAAATTAACTTATCAATCAGCAAAATTAACTCATCAATCAGCAAAATTAACTCATCAATCAGCAAAATTAACTCGTCAATCAGCAAAATTAACTCATCAACCAGCAAAATTAACTTATCAATCAGCAAAATTACCTTATCAATCAACAAAATTAACTTATCAATCAGCAAAATTAACTTATCAATCATCAAAATTAGCTCACCTCCATTGCTGTGCGAGGAAGAATATCCGCTAGCGGGATATTTGACAGGCCGACCAGGGTATCCGTTCAGGTAACTGTTCAAGTAACCGTTCACTTGGCCGTTGAGTTTGGGAAAAGGATAACTAGGCACTATGCCGTGGGGATAATTCTTCACAGCACCCCCCGAGAAGGTGCTGAGGTACCCATTAGGGTAGGCACCACCGTAACCATTTGTACCATACACGGGTAATAACTTCTTGTTCCTTTTCTTTAGTCTACACACTCCGATGTAACAGATAATCACCCACAAGATGCAAATGAAAACGATGATGCTGATGCATATCGTCCAGATTACTGCGTTTGTTATCTGCATCTTCAGAGTTTCACCTTATGATGCTGTTGAAGTCATCTATAACTGAACATAGTTCTCGAACAGCACAGAAGCGACAAGCTTCCGCTATGTGTAAAAATATTCAAAGAAAGTAACGAAGTGTGGGATACCAGATGTGGTTTAACTACTTTTGTGGTACAAATGACCACCAAAGTGCCAAATTTTGCTACTTTTAAAGTAAAAATAGAAAAGTTCACTCAACCGCAGATCAAAACCAATGCTCATCAGTTCCATTCCATAAAGTCTCATGGTATTGCAAAAAAACACTGTTCAGGATTCACTTGACTGTTAGCTTAATTTACCTGCAACTTGCCACCACAAAGATTAAGCAAATTAAAGTGAGATTAACTGTCACTACTTGACCTCAAGTTTAGGTATGTTCTTCATATTTTAAGCTGTTTCTGATCTCACTGAAAAACCTGTAAGAATGTTTGCAAATCCGTAAGCCAAAAAAGTCATGTATTGAGAAGTTTCTTTCAATAACCACAAGGTGTGCGTTCTGGGTGAGCACTTCTTGATGACTAGTAGCTCGTTTCTTCAAAAGAAATTATTTTTTCCTTTATCTGAAATTCACGTCACGTACAGAGGTCTTATCGAAAATTATTATTCAGTCGAGATGTTCATGCCTTATAACGATCACCAATTAAACTTGTAGTTTAAATTCAACTCACGCTTCATTACATCTCACTTCTGTTTATTGGATCCTGTTCGTTACGATCGTTATGATAAGTTCCATGAAATCACCATGTTCTGAAAATCTAAGAAGCTCGTTTTTCTTGGCGGAGAATTTTTTTGTTGTCATTGCATTGATTGCACGGTTTATATGTTCATGCAGAGATGCTAGCTCACTCAGACGATGTGCGAAAGTTCTCACAGAATCTTCATGGTGAGGACCTAGAACTGATCCTTGAGGTAAACCCTGTCTTGAGGCACACCTGCACAAGAAAACAAGACGCTGTTAGACATTGCAAGAGCAAAAGATTCTGAGAAAATTCAATACGGAAAACATCCAAAAATTATACTAAACGTGTTAAAAGAAAAATAGGATCATAAAAATACTGAAGTTGAACCAAAGAATAATAGAAATTAAAAACATGTGAAGGAATTATCTATATAACACAGTTTACGTACGAACTTGCCTGAGCATTAGCATTTTGTTTCTGTTGCCAAATTAAAAATTTATTCGGTAGAAACAAATAAGTTTCACAGTTCATATTAATGCAAAACTTAAAGAGCGAAAAAAACTGTGTAGAACGTTTCTCTTTTGTCCTAGTAGCTTGAACACGAGTTTCATCTCCTACAAAAAGAAAAACTATGGTAAAATTTGAATACAAAATCTAGAATTAACTAGCTACTGAAAGCTGAAACACCCGAATGCAGTGACAACTAACAGTTGGTTAACCCAACCAGACCTGAGGCTGAGCCTATAACTGTCAACTGTTAAACCACACGAAGTCAATTCAAACACACGGGGCAGACACTTTGAAAACGGCAGACCATGACGTTAGATCACAATTGGTTTATTATTTTTCGTTTGTGGCGCATTTTTCCAAACATTAGATAAAGTACCGAAAATTAGGTGCGGCGGATTAATTAACGACTGATACATAAATTCCCAAGAAATCAGTCTAGCGGTCTCTCAAAGTCTCGTCGGGTGCCCGAGCTACCCTAGGAGGCACAGCGCGCTGCAATTTCAGAGCAAAATAAAAGAAACGGTAAACCAAAGAAAAAAATTCTGGACGCAGCAGTGTCGGACAGTGAAGAAAAAGTACTAATGAACGGAGCTTCAGGGCATAGCTGTTAACGATAGCTGCCGCTGCTGCGGATGATCCGGCTATTGCTGCAGTTCCGGCTGTTCTTGTACCTGTTGCAGTTATAGCTGCTGCTGTAACACCTGCAGTAGTTCCTGCAGCTGACGTATGTTTCAGCTACAGCTATTACTGTGACATCTGCTGTAGTTCCTGTCACTGTTGCACCTGTTTCAAGTACAGCTGCTGAAGATACACCTGCCTCTGCACCTGTTTCAGCTACACCTGTCGCTGCTAGATCTGCTGCAGTTCCTGTTGCTGTTGCACCTGTTTTAGCTGAAGCTGCTAAGGTCATACTTGCTTTAGTATCTGCTGCTGTTTTAAATAGGAACTTCGTGCATTTTACTACTGCTTTAAGTTGTGAAAAAAATATTAAAAAGAGAATAACAAACTTTTAAAAACGTTGGAAAGGGAATAAAAAACTTTAAAAAATATTGAAAAGAAAAAACTGACTTTTAATCATATTGAAAAGAACATAACAAACTTATAATCATATTGATAAAAGAATAACAAACTTTTAATCATATTGAAAAGAGAAAAACAAACTTTTCATTATATCAAAAAGAGAACAACAAACTTTAATAAAACTGAAACGTGAAAAACCAACTTTTAACAATATTGAGAAGAGAATATCAAACATTTGATGATATTGAAGAAAAAATAATAAACTTTTGATCAGGGTATCTCTCGCCTGGACACATTTTCCAGCTTGAAGCCCGCACAAGTTCGCCGCTGCAGTAGGCAGAAACTGGCTTACAGCTAACATTGCTGCTGCTTTTACTCCTACATCTTACATTGCTGCTGTTATTGCTACCGCGGCTATTGTTGGCGCGAGTATTTATGGTGAATCTAATGCTGTTGGTACAGCCGTTGATATTGCTGCAGCTGCTGATTTTATTACTGCTGCTTCTGTTGCTGTTGAAATTATCATTGGTATTACTGGCTGTGCTTCTCCTGGTATTGTTTTGGCTGTTGTTGCTTGTATTGCCATTACTGTTGTTCGTGCTGGCGCTGCATGGTATCGTCGCAGCTGCTGTTCGTACTACTACTATAACTGCTATTTGTACTGCTACTATTGCTGACGCTTGCATCGTTGCTGCAGCTGTTGTTCGTATTGGTACTATTGCTGACGCTTGCATCGTTGCTGCTGCTGTTGTTCGTATTGGTACTATTGCTGACGCTTGCATCGTTGCTGTTGCTGTTGTTCGTATTGGTACTATTGCTGACGCTTGCATCGTTGCTGCAGCTGTTGTTCGTATTGGTACTATTGCTGACGCTTGCATCATTGCTGTTGCTGTTGTTCGTATTGGTACTACTGCTGACGCTTGCATCGTTGCTGCTGCTGTTGTTCGTATTGGTACTATTGCTGACGCTTGCATCGTTGCTGCTGCTGTTGTTGTTCGTATTGGTACTATTGCTGACGCTTGCATCGTTGCTGTTGCTGTTGTTCGTATTGGTACTATTGCTGACGCTTGCATCGTTGCTGCAGCTGTTGTTCGTATTGGTACTACTGCTGACGCTTGCATCGTTGCTGTTGCTGTTGTTCGTATTGGTACTACTGCTGACGCTTGCATCGTTGCTGTTGCTGTTGTTCGTATTGGTACTATTGCTGACGCTTGCATCGTTGCTGCAGCTGTTGTTCGTATTGGTGCTACTGCTGACGCTTGCATCGTTGCTGTTGCTGTTGTTCGTATTGGTACTACTGCTGACGCTTGCATCGTTGCTGTTGCTGTTGTTCGTATTGGTACTATTGCTGACGCTTGCATCGTTGCTGCAGCTGTTGTTCGTATTGGTACTACTGCTGACGCTTGCATCGTTGCTGTTGCTGTTGTTCGTATTGGTACTATTGCTGACGCTTGCATCATTGCTGTTGCTGTTGTTCGTATTGGTACTACTGCTGACGCTTGCATCGTTGCTGCAGCTGTTGTTCGTATTGGTACTATTGCTGACGCTTGCATCGTTGCTGCAGCTGTTGTTCGTATTGGTACTACTGCTGACGCTTGCATCGTTGCTGTTGCTGTTGTTCGTATTGGTACTATTGCTGACGCTTGCATCGTTGCTGCTGGTGTTGTTCGTATTGGTACTATTGCTGACGCTTGCATCGTTGCTGCAGCTGTTGTTCGTATTGGTACTACTGCTGACGCTTGCATCGTTGCTGTTGCTGTTGTTCGTATTGGTACTATTGCTGACGCTTGCATCGTTGCTGTTGCTGTTGTTCGTATTGGTACTACTGCTGACGCTTGCATCGTTGCTGCAGCTGTTGTTCGTATTGGTACTATTGCTGACGCTTGCATCGTTGCTGCTGCTGTTGTTGTTCGTATTGGTACTATTGCTGACGCTTGCATCGTTGCTGCTGCTGTTGTTGTTCGTATTGGTACTATTGCTGACGCTTGCATCGTTGCTGCAACTGTTGTTCGTATTGGTACTACTGCTGACGCTTGCATCGTTGCTGCTGCTGTTGTTGTTCGTATTGGTACTATTGCTGACGCTTGCATCGTTGCTGCTGCTGTTGTTGTTCGTATTGGTACTATTGCTGACGCTTGCATCGTTGCTGCTGCTGCTGCATGCCAGATGTGCAGCGGAGCGCGTCAGCGTGCAGCAGTTCAGGAGAGACGCTCGGCCGAAAACTGCACAAAATTCCTCTCTAACTTGGAGGCACAACTGCGCCGCGCCACTCAGAGGCACAACTGCGCCGCGCCACTGAGAGGCACAACTGCGCCGCGCCACTCAGAGGCACAACTGCGCCGCGCCACTCAGAGGCACAACTGCGCCGCGCCACTCAGAGGCACAACTGCGCCGCGCCACTCAGAGGCACAACTGCGCCGCGCCACTGAGAGGCACAACTGCGCCGCGCCACTGAGAGGCACAACTGCGCCGCGCCACTGAGAGGCACAACTGCGCCGCGCCACTCAGAGGCACAACTGCGCCGCGCCACTCAGAGGCACAACTGCGCCGCGCCACTCAGAGGCACAACTGCGCCGCGCCACTCAGAGGCACAACTGCGCCGCGCCACTCAGAGGCACAACTGCGCCGCGCCACTGAGAGGCACAACTGCGCCGCGCCACTGAGAGGCACAACTGCGCCGCGCCACTGAGAGGCACAACTGCGCCGCGCCACTGAGAGGCACAACTGCGCCGCGCCACTCAGAGGCACAACTGCGCCGCGCCACTCAGAGGCACAACTGCGCCGCGCCACTGAGAGGCACAACTGCGCCGCGCCACTCAGAGGCACAACTGCGCCGCGCCAATCAGAGGCACAACTGCGCCGCGCCACTCAGAGGCACAACTGCGCCGCGCCACTGAGACGCACAACTGCGCCGCGCCACTGAGAGGCACAACTGCGCCGCGCCACTCAGAGGCACAACTGCGCCGCGCCACTCAGAGGCACAACTGCGCCGCGCCACTCAGAGGCACAACTGCGCCGCGCCACTGAGAGGCACAACTGCGCCGCGCCACTCAGAGGCACAACTGCGCCGCGCCACTCAGAGGCACAACTGCGCCGCGCCACTCAGAGGCACAACTGCGCCGCGCCACTGAGAGGCACAACTGCGCCGCGCCACTCAGAGGCACAACTGCGCCGCGCCACTCAGAGGCACAACTGCGCCGCGCCACTCAGAGGCACAACTGCGCCGCGCCACTCAGAGGCACAACTGCGCCGCGCCACTGAGAGGCACAACTGCGCCGCGCCACTCAGAGGCACAACTGCGCCGCGCCACTGAGAGGCACAACTGCGCCGCGCCAATCAGAGGCACAACTGCGCCGCGCCACTCAGAGGCACAACTGCGCCGCGCCACTCAGAGGCACAACTGCGCCGCGCCACTCAGAGGCACAACTGCGCCGCGCCACTCAGAGGCACAACTGCGCCGCGCCACTCAGAGGCACAACTGCGCCGCGCCACTCAGAGGCACAACTGCGCCGCGCCACTCAGAGGCACAACTCGAGGCATTCGAGAGGTGTCTCGTAGAAACACCCTGATATGGTGCTTAGCTTTAGTATCCAAGTCTCACATCAATTCAAAACTTGTTGAAAAATTACCGAACTCTAAAACTGTATATTTTCAATTGTATATTTTAATAGTATATTTTATAATTGTAAATACACATTTTTAAATGCGCATTTTGTTTTGAATTTTAATACTGTAATTGTACATTTGATTATATGTTTCAAAGTTGCAAATGCATTTCTGATTAGTAGGTTTTAATTGCGCATCATTAGATTTTGTGTCAGTTTCAGCATCATTTCTTTCCAGAAATTCGATAACAAACAAGTTTTTCCCATATGAAGTATTTTTTTCACGTATTCCCACACTTACTTTTCCGAATTATGATCCTAACTGAGCTTTTATTTCCCGAAATCCAATAACATAACTTTTTCCGCTTTGAAGTTCATTTTTCACGTATTCCCACACTTACTTTTCCGAATTATGATCCTAACTGAGCTTTTTTTCCCGAAATTCAATCTCACGAGTCGCGCTATGCTGACTCAGCACAGGGACGCAGATCATTGGCCACCAGGTCGAGGTTGAGACGGATGGCTTCCGGAGATTTTTTGGATGCGTTCTGTTCGGTCACGTGTTGGCTATCTGGAGTAAATAGAGCGTCGGTGACACGGCACAGTTACGCTGGTGTTGCGGAGACCTTTTCGATGTGCTCCAACCAATACCGTCTGCAGGTTTTTGCTTCCTTGGAGTTCCGTAACAGCTACACACAACCGAGCGGAAAGAAAAGAGGCTCTAAAAACAACGTCGAGAGAGACAGATGCGCCGCGGCAAAAACAGGAAATTTTCAGGAATTGAGTTTAACGCGAGTAGACCCATTAATGTAATAAACATTATCTCTAGGATCTTTCTAAGTAATGTCGGATTGGAACCTATTGGCAATTACGATAAGAAACATATTTTGCTGATAAAAATTTCTAAAAATAACCACGAACTTGTTTTAACGAGAGCATAATGTGGTAGATTGAAGGCATTATGAGTTTCACTAAACACACGTTAACACATCCACATACACACACACACACACACAAACACGCAGCACACACACCTTGGTGAGATATCAGTAACCCACCAGTTCCTCATCACTAATTTCTAGCATTGATGGGTAGAAACTCCACCACAACCCAACCTTGAAGCTAAAGCGAATTTCTCGAAGCGTATTTTGGGTTCCTTCATTCCTGCAATTTCGAATTGGCACTGCGGCAAGGCAAAGGAAACCGTTTTCGAGACGCACTCAAGGTCTCATCGAAGAGAAAAATTATGAAATACAAGTCCAAACAAACCGCGATGAAAGTAAAGGCTAAAGCCATAATCTCCGCTCAGTAAGGTCATATTTGCTGAGCTTTAAGAAGCGCATGGTTTTAATTTCACGTATTGCAAGAAGAGGTTTTCTTCAATTCAAGTCTCAGAGATGATTACGGAAGGAAGCAATTTATTTTTCCCATAATTTTGTTATTTAGGTGTTTGTACACAACTTTCCAGCGAGTTAATGACGGGAGCGAGATAGTGCTACTGCGTGCGTCTTGAGCTGTTGTGGCGTGCGTCTTGTGCTGTTGTGGTGTGCGCCTTGGGCTGTTGTGGTGTGCGCCTTGGGCTGTTGTGGTGTGCGTCTTGGGCTGTTGTGGCGTGCGTCTTATTCTGTTTTTAGTTTAGAGTACGGAGAACCTACGCTCAAGATATTTCCCCACAACCTGCGCGTAGAAACAACGAGATTAAAAGATAAGCTATACAACGATATTAAAGGATATTGAAAATTTTAAGGACATTGAAAATTTGAAAGATATTGAAAATTCAAACGATGTCAAAAACTTGAAGGATATCGAAAAGTTGAAACATATAAAAAATTTAAACTATATTATACACATAAAGAATATTAAAAGCGTCTAGTATCTTAAAATCTTTCTAACAATTCAAAAACGGACATTATTGGGTCAAATCAGCGTGACGGTTGCCAAGGAGCCACTAATGTGCCCAGCTCGGAGTAGCCCTCACGAGACGTGGCCTCCGTGCCATAAAAACTCGTCCCGAGATTTTCCACTTCGTGAGGGCGTAAATTTCATCAGTTGCCCGGTCTGCGTACCGCCGTGGGAAAGCTGCGCAGTGGTGATACACGATACGTAATTGCAGGGAAGTTATCGTGGGCTTAAAACTGGTCATTTGTCGCCTGCAGTTAAAAAGATATTGAAGAAAAACGGTTTTTGTCGCTTTTAGTCAAAGGAATATTGAAGAAAATCAGTTTCTGTAGCCTGCAGTCAAAAGAATATTAAATGGAAAATCAGTTCTTGTCACGGGCAGTCAAAAGGATATTGAAGGAAATCAGTTCTTGTCGCCTGCAGTCAAAAGAATATTAAAAAGAAAATCAGTTCTTGTCGCCTGCAGTCAAAAGGATATTAAAAGGAAAATCAGTTCTTGTCGCCTGCAGTCAAAAGGATATTAAAAGGAAAATCAGTTCATGTCGCCTGCAGTCAAAATATTATTAAAAAGAAAATCAGTTCCTGTCACCTGCAGTCAAAAGAATATTAAATGGAAAATCAGTTCTTGTCGCCTTAAGGGTACTTCTATAAGAAAAAAACTGAAAATTTTCTAGAGAAAAAGATAAAGTTTGTATAATTCAGCTTGCATTGTTGTCTGATGTTTTTTCGATTTAGTGTCCACTGAATTGTCGACGTGAAAGTTATTCGTTTATCTAATTCGTTGATGTTTTGCTTGGAGGGTTCCTCAGGTCATGTAAAGGTTGTTTTGAATGACTGGAATGAATGAAGAGACTTGGCTTCAAGAACTAAAAAGCTTCTTGTTGATCCTATCAGCGTCACTAGTTTCCTATCACGTGTTGATATCATGTGCGTCACTAGTTTATGTGTCGTGTCACTAGTTTGTCATCATGTGCGTCACTAGTTGATATGTTGTGTCACTAGTTTGTCATGTGCGTCACTAGTTTGTCATGTGCGTCACTGGTTTATATGTTGTGTTACTAGTTTGTCATCATGTGCGTCACTAGTTTGTCATCATGTGCGTCACTAGTTTGTCATCATGTGTGTCACTGGTTGATATGAGCGTCGCTGGTTGATATGAGCGTCACTGGTTGATATGAGCGTCACTGGTTTATATGAGCGTCACGGGTTTATATGAGCGTCACTGGTTTATATGAGCGTCACTGGTTTATATGAGCGTCACTGGTTTATATGAGCGTCACTGGTTTATATGAGCGTCACTGGCTTATATGAGCGTCACTGGCTTATATGTGATATCATGTGCGTCACTGGTTTCCTATCATGTTTGTTGACCCTATCAGCGTCACTGATTTGTTCTGGGAAGCGGCAAGGCGATTTTATTCTGTGGTCTTCATTCGTATATGAATCGAACGCTTTGATTGACATGTTTCCTGTGATGTGTTAAACTGAAGTTCAACATTCAATTCAAATATAAATTCAGTTGTAGTAAGCAATGTTTAAAATAGCAATAGCAAACATTAATTGGATCGTGCCTTTATTTAGCTTTCATTAAATATTTTTTAAAATTAACACGTTCACTAAGTATTGGGCCACATTTGTACCCAGAGGTAAATTGCTTACTTACGTGCCGGTATAAACGCACGACATTCTATCTGTTTTGCGATGTTTATGCAAAATAATTGTTATCATGCGAGGTAAAATGTTATCGTGCAATTGTATTCTTCATATTCATTAAGAAGAATTGAAATTTATTCAAGCTTGAAAATCTAGTTCCTTATTCTGCTACTTACAACCTAACCAAACCAACCGTTAACAACCGCGGAAACGCGGTGAACGTGTTAAAGTTAGGGACTGCAGGTCAGTCAGCAGCATTATAAAAATTCCCTCAGTGACCACCGGTGAGTCCTTTCCCAGGAATAGTGTTAGGAGTGTGCAACTATTGTAATTAAACCTGTAACGGTGTTGTGTTGATTTTATTTTAGCTAAATTAATTTAATATTACTGACCCTAAGACCATTTAATTCTAACATCGTTGATGTGTGTGAACATGATACAGTAAGGATAAGGAGACTATACATCACAGTAGATGAAACAAGGTAGGTTCAAACCGGTCTTTTTTTCGCTGGCGGTGGGGTTATGCAGACGTCACGGCAACGAACCATTAGCAGCGCTCATATTGCATCTGGTAGCACTGGTACCCCCCAAATCTGGCTCCACTATTGGCCTAATGACATAGCGTTTTGGTGACGTCATAAAGTTTGTTTGAAATAAAGCCCTTCTAAAGGCTAGCCGAACAAGAAGAGGTGCATTTTCTCTATTGGAATGACCTTACCTTGTTTCCTCTACCGTGCTATACATTTATACACCGCCCTAGCACCGAGGTGTTCTAGCACAGGGGTTCTCAAACTTTTTTCAACTGAGGACCACTTTTATTACTAAAAATAACTTGAAGACCCCTCACATGCTTTCCCCTCGGGAAAAAAATTATATATGCTTAAATATATGTATTTATGTATAGGTTATTGGTTCATTATATATAGGTATCCACTGTTAAATTCGTTTAATTTTTCGGACCCCACTTTGAGAACCCCTGCCCTAGCACTGTCCCCAGTCTAACTTTTTCACCGCCTGCATGCATATTTTTCGCCGCCAAAGTAATTAAATTGCTAGGGCTGCGAAAAACATGCATGCTCCGGGGAAAAAAGTTAGACTTGGTCATCGACCCAAAAGCCAAGTGCTTCTAATACTCTACTTAGCTGCGCATGCGCCGTTTTCCGGGTTTTCCATGCCAAATTCTCCAGTTTTAGTTTTATTTTCTCATTTTCACCAACTTAGAAAGTGATTTTAACATCTTTACCACCATAGCAAGAATCAGGTAATACATAACATTTTTGCCGCTCTAAGCCCAAGTAATTTAATATACTCTGCTACCACCCTAGAACCAAACAATTCTACAATTGTTATTGCCCAATGTCACGAGAATCGTGTAATTTTATGCAACAATGTTACAGAAATATTGTTCTACATAATATTGTTACGAGCCTAGTACACAAGAACGAGATTCTTCTGTGAACAAAATGAATACAAACACGGCCGTGGAATAGACAGTTTTCTGTAGTTTCCGAAACAGAGACGTAGAAATTTCCAAGAACCGTCGAGACAGAAAAAGGGGAGCAAAGGGAGCGCTGTGGAGGGAAAGCGTCTAACGGTATTCCTGTGGCCGGCAAAAAGGGGTTCAGAAACGCTCAGGCAAGCTGAAAGGCGCTCAGGCAAGCTGAAAGGCGCTCAGGCAAGCTGAAAGGCGCTCAGGCAAGCTGAAAGGCGCTCAGGCAAGCCGAGAGGCGCTCAGGCAAGCCGAGAGGCGCTCAGGCAAGCCGAGAGGCGCTCAGGCAAGCCGAGAGGCGCTCAGGCAAGCCGAGAGGCGCTCATGCAAGCCGAGAGGCGCTCAGGCAAGCCGAGAAGCGCTCAGGCAAGCCGAGAGGCGCTCAGGCAAGCTGAAAGGCGCTCAGGAAAGCCGAGAGGCGCTCAGGCAAACCGAGAGGCGCTCAGGCAAGCCGAGAGGCGCTCAGGCAAGCCGAGAGGCGCTCAGGCAAGCCGAGAAGCGCTCAGGCAAGCCGAGAGGCGCTCAGGCAAGCTGAAAGGCGCTCAGGAAAGCCGAGAGGCGCTCAGGCAAACCGAGAGGCGCTCAGGCAAGCCGAGAGGCGCTCAGGCAAGCCGAGATGTGCTCAGGCAAGCCGAGAGGCGCTCAGGCAAGCTGAAAGGCGCTCAGGAAAGCCGAGAGGCGCTCAGGCAAACCGAGAGGCGCTCAGGCAAGCCAAGAGGCGCTCAGGCAAGCCGAGATGTGCTTAGGCAAACCGAGATGCGCTCAGGAAAGCCGAGAGGCGCTCAGGCAAGCCGAGATGTGCTTAGACAAACCGAGAGGCGCTCAGGCAAGCCGAGAGGCGCTCAGGCAAGCCGAGAGGCGCTCAGGCAGGCCGAGATGTGCTTAGGCAAACCGAGATGCGCTCAGGAAAGCCGAGAGGCGCTCAGGCAAGCCGAGATGCGCTCAGGCAAGCCGAGATGCGCTCAGGCAAGCCGAGATGCGCTCAGGCAAGCCGAGATGCGCTCAGGCAAGCCGAGATGCGCTCAGGCAAGCTAAAGAACAAATCTCAGATTTGGTGATGCAAGCATACAAAATTAATGGAAATAAAATAAAATGAATGTAATATTCTAAAAATTCACGAGTATTACGATCAGAATCATATTTTCCCAAGTATGGAATATTTAAATCTCCCGAGAATAAGAAAATTGCGCGATTGAAGGCTAGAATAAGCGCACAGCGGCGGAGCTGATGACCGCAATCGTTTGCCAAGTTCTCATTTCAATACGCTGAAAACACAGCAAGAACCTTCTTATTTTCCCTAACAAAATGACTAACTTCAAACCAAAGCGAAATAGCTAACTTCAAACCAGAAAAAAAAGCTAACTTCACACCCAAAAAAAATAGCTAACTTCAAACCAAAACAAAATAGCTAACTTCAAACCAAAACAAAATAGCTAACTTCAAACCAAAACAAAATAGCTAACTTCAAACCAAAACAAAATAGCTAACTTCAAACAAAAATAAAATAACTAACTTCTCTCCAAAACAAAATAGCTAACTTCACACCAAAACAAAATAACTAACTTCACACCAAAACAAAATAACTAACTTCACACCAAAGCAAAATAACTAACTTCACACCAAAGCAAAATAATTAAATTCACGCCAAAACAAAATAGCCAACTTCACACCAAAACAAAATAACTAACTTCACACCAAAACAAAATAACTAACTTCACACCAAAAAAAAATAACTAACTTCTCTCCGAAACAAAATAGCTAACTTCACACCAAAACAAAATAACCAACTGCACACCAAACAAAGTAACTAACTTCACACCAAAACAAAATGACTAACTTCACACCAAAACAAAATAACTAACTTCACACCAAAACCAAATAACTAACTTCTCTCCAAAACAAAATAGCTAACTTCACACCAAAACAAAATAGCTAACTTCACACCAAAACAAAATAAATAACTTCACACCAAAACAAAATAACTAACTTCACACCAAAACAAAATAACTAACTTCACACCAAAGCAAAGCAACTAACTTCACACCAAAACAAAATAGCCAACTTCACACCAAAACAAAATAGATAAAATAGCAGACTTCCAACCAAGACACCATGCCAAATGGGTTAGCGAGACGGTGGTTCTGCGTCCCGGATTGGCAGACGCAAATGACGGACTACACGCACTGATGACTCGCATTAACGAACGGTCACCCCGCCATAATAAGGACTGGTTGTTTCCTGCACGGACACCTGATATATAGCAGCGCCGAGGCATGCAGCTCCCACCTAATGATAAGCCAAGAAAACTGCGTTGAGATTATCACTTTCTCTTGCGTACACAAAAACAACGGACACAAACAAGATGAGCGTCCTGGAGAGATGCGTTCCCACGTACAAAGGTGGGATACGGTGCTTCCTAGTTGGAAACTAGAGGCGGGTATCCGCTGTCTCACTTGTTCAAGCATCAGCGAGGTGTATTTCCAGTCAAATCGTTGCTTCGATACGACCCATCGGAGGGTCATGCTTGACTAATCAACCGGCATGGGTTAAACTGAAGTTCAATATTCTAATGAAATTTAATGTAAAAAGTTATTACCCAAACCATTAATTTTAAAAAATAGTTAAAACCTTTTTACAACGACCCATCGATGGGTCGCATCGCAAGCAACGTGTTAATTTCTTTCTGCTACGAATCGACCCGTCGATGGATCGTATGAAAAATTTTGACAATCTTTTAAAATTAATGATATTTTATAGACCCAGTTGATGTTTGGTATATTTGAAATTGCTAACAACTTTTAACTTTAAATTTGAGTTAAATGTTGAACTTCAGTTTATTTTATCACGGTCAAAGTGTAATCCCAACCAGAGCGCTCTACCGATATTTCGGAGATTCCTTAATCTGCCGCTACACTGCTGTACCTAATTTCTGGATCTTTGCCTAGTATGGGAGAGAAAAAAATTTTTATCAACCTAAAAATAATCAATCAATGGGGATTGAATCTCATGGTTAGCAATTACAAATGTCTGCCCCCGTGTGTTGGAATTGACTTTGTGTGGCTTAACGTTTAGCAGTTAGGTTCAGGGTCCTAGGTCTCGTGGGGCTAATGTCTGGAAATCTAGTGATATATTTCTAGTACCTCTAGTTCGAAAAACATTTTTTGGAATTTCTGAAAATAACCTCGAAGATTTGATATTTACTATTTTTATTAGTTAGTTTAGGACTCCCTTACCATATAAAATGCGATCTAAAGAGGTTGATGAGAAGGGGCCTCTATGATGAACTTTAGAAAACGGAGAACTTGTGAACAAGGAGTGTTCCCACACAGGATACACTGCGCATAAAAACCAGCAAGGAAGAAACGAAAACGAAAAATGCATAGAAGAGATTCCGTAGAAGGTATGAGCACTAAAAGAAGCAAAGTTTAGATTTGATGTTAATTTGAGCCTCCCTAACAGCAACAGAGGCGTTCCAAAGAGAGGAAAGAGGAAGGCACCATTTAGTAAGGAGATAAAGGAACGCGAAATCTAAGCACAAGATATATATAAATGGTAAGTTGAGAAAGGAGTTCCGTTCCTGAAACAAGAGAAAATTTGAAGAAGAAAGTAGAAGGTGCTGAAAAACAGGACAGCAGTGAACCGAAAATAGATGGTCCTTAACATAAACAAAAATTATTCCAACAAAAAGGAAGACCTACGTAACCTTTAGCTCAGGACCTTACCTATTCCTTCTAAAAGCGACAATTCCCATAATACAATAGTTGTATCCCCCTGAGGGGTGAGAGAAGCAGTGGAGACAAGGTAGAAGCGAAGAAAGCTTATCTACGTCTGAGGCAACCCAACACAGGGTATGGTACCTCTGGAATAACTAGTCAAAAGAATACTCTATAACTGCTACCATATTACAAGTTAAAAACAAGTTTTAGAAGTCTGCTGTGCTGGCCATAATTATCACGTGTAGTATAATTACGAACACTTATTAAAGTAATTCTAGTCATTAGACTGGTAATTATCACACGATTATAATCAGACGGATGAAAGTACGCGAGTTCTCTAATAATTATTATTTGTTACTTATAGAAACGCTTTATAATATTATATTATATTATATTATGATAGACATTTTATGTTAAATATAAATATGATTAAAAATAAAAATTAAAATTCCGTGCTTAAATACCCCAACATTTTGCGCCATGTAGCAATAGGACAGAAATCAAGTAGCAGTTCGAATAGTTCGGCCATTTGCCAGAAAGAAAAAATACATTTTCAACTTTCGAAAGCGTGACAGAGAGGTACAAGGACGACTGCTTAGAGACGTCGTCTCCTGTGGTTTAAAATGATAGTCATTAGTGAAAATGAGTAAAATGATATAGTATGAGGTGATATAGCACTTAATAAAATTTATTTGAAAACATTCGTAAATGAAATTTGTTCAAAAATATTATTCGCGAATTAAAATTTTCAAAAACGCTAGTCGCAAAAGAAATTTGTTTAAAAGCATTGTTCTCTAATGAACCTTTTCTTTAAATCGCCAGTCTATATTGACATCAATTTCTGTTAATTTGGTTTTGATGAACTGGTTTAAAAACGCCTTTCGCAATCTTCTTAAACTTGTATTTTCACTGAAATAGCTTAAAAACGTGGTCTGTGAAACAAATAGAAGGAAAAAATTAATTTGCTTCAAATTGGTCATAAAATGTTATTTAAACAAGCTTCAAAATGCTTATCTCGATGCATGAACTAGGCGGCTAATCACGATGCTTGGACTAGAGCAGTTCTAGTTTGTTATTTTGTTTTGGTTGGAAGTGAGTTATTTTGGTTTAGTTTAAAACTAGTTATTTTGTTCTGGTTTGAAGTTATTTTGTTTTGGTTTGGAGTTATTTTATTTTGGTTTGGAGTTATTTTATTTTGGTTTGGAGTTATTTTATTTTGGTTTGGAGTTATTTTATTTTGGTTTGGAGTTATTTTATTTTGGTTTGGAGTTATTTTATTTTGGTTTGGAGTTATTTTATTTTGGTTTGGAGTTATTTTATTTTGGTTTGGAGTTATTTTGTTTGGTTTGGAGTTATTTTGTTTGGTTTGTAGTTATTTTGTTTGGTTTGGAGTTATTTTGTTTGGCTTGGAGTTATTTTGTTTTGATTTGAAGTTATTTTGTTTGGTTTGGAGTTATTTTGTTTTGATTTGAAGTTATTTTGTTTGGTTTGGAGTTATTTTGTTTTGATTTGAAGTTATTTTATTTTGGTTTGGAGTTATTTTATTTTGGTTTGGAGTTATTTTATTTTGGTTTGGAGTTATTTTATTTTGGTTTGGAGTTATTTTATTTTGGTTTGGAGTTATTTTATTTTGGTTTGGAGTTATTTTATTTTGGTTTGGAGTTATTTTATTTTGGTTTGGAGTTATTTTATTTTGGTTTGGAGTTATTTTGTTTGGTTTGGAGTTATTTTGTTTGGTTTGTAGTTATTTTGTTTGGTTTGGAGTTATTTTGTTTGGTTTGGAGTTATTTTGTTTTGATTTGAAGTTATTTTGTTTGGTTTGGAGTTATTTTGTTTTGATTTGAAGTTATTTTGTTTGGTTTGGAGTTATTTTGTTTTGATTTGAAGTTAATTATTTTTGGGGGGTTTGAAGCTAGTTACTTTGTTTTGGTTTGAAGTTAGTAATTTTGTTTTGGTTTGAAGTTAATTATTTTGTTTTTGGTAATCCTAAACCGACTACCTAGTCACTATAGGCAGCCGGTTTAGGATTACCGCCTCGCGTTTAGGAGGCACCGCTGAGGACGACCTAAAACTAAGACAAGATTTATACCTCGTAGCTACGCGGCTGTTTTGCTGGACACATTCTCATGAAATTTCAAGGAAAAATGTATCGAATAAGACGATTTTCAGCTAGGTTTGGCTGCGATTGGTAGTGAGTCAAATATGATTACGCTTCATTTATGTAAATAGAGAAAAGTGCATTGAAAAAAGCAGCACAGTTCAGTCTGAAGTCGTAGTCTGTATAGAAATCAAGGGTGATGTTATTGGTAAGTTTTGTGTAGGGTTAGTTTAGGCTAGATTGTGCATGATTTCATTTCGTCAGCAAACAAATTGACTGAGCAATTTAGGAAAAGAACAAGAGAACTCAGTCAGTTAACGTTGGTTGGGATTATTCACGCATATCATTAGGGAATGAACCCCTTATTCTTCCTTTATTAGTAAAATGCAAGCGCGTTGAATAAACAAGCCTTCAGCAGCCCGCCTTCAGCAGCCCGCCTTCAGCAGCCCGCCTTCAGCAGCCCGCCTTCAGCAGCCCGCCTTCAGCAGCCCACCTTCAGCAGCCCACCTTCAGCAGCCCGCCTTCAGCAGCCCGCCTTCAGCAGCCCGCCTTCAGCAGCCCGCCTTCAGCAGCCCGCCTTCAGCAGCCCGCCTTCAGCAGCCCGCCTTCAGCAGCCCGCCTTCAGCAGCCCGCCTTCAGCAGCCCGCCTTCAGCAGCCCGCCTTCAGCAGCCCGCCTTCAGCAGCCCGCCTTCAGCAGCCCGCCTTCAGCAGCCCGCCTTCAGCAGCCCGCCTTCAGCAGCCCGCCTTCAGCAGCCCGCCTTCAGCAGCCCGCCTTCAGCAGCCCGCCTTCAGCAGCCCGCCTTCAGCAGCCCGCCTTCAGCAGCCCGCCTTCAGCAAGCACCACGTCTGCACCGAATGCGTTTTCTCCGCCGTAATTGCACTCGCGCAAACACCTTTCTTCTGCCGAGTTATTATAATGTTAATGGGGCCATTTCCTACCTGCCAGCACTCCTGCTGAAAGTGCTGCTCGTGTTAATAATGATCCTGATGCTAATGGTGATATTGATGCTGATGCTGATGGTGCTGCTTGCGCTGATGGTGCTGCTCATGCTGCTGCTGATGCCACTAGTACTGCTGATGTTCCTCGGGATGCTGATAGGGCCAATGATGCTATGCGTGTGGTCCTGATCATGCTACTAGTGTATGTACTAGTAGCACTAGTAATAGTGCTGCATGCTACTATGTAGAGTAACATCTCCGATAGCAATGTGATGTGGTTTTGCTTAATTTCATTTGAAAACACACTCAAACTTCGATACTTAGACTAAAAAATCCCATTTAACAGCTATAGTTGCTCTATCGTCTATAATACTCAACACTAGTGCAACCCCACCAATTGAAACACAGTTGCTCATCCATATCGCACCAAACTTGTGCCGCTCATGATACAGGACTCCTTATATTTCAATGTTACAGAACTTATAATTTCATGAAACTATTGAAAGAATCCAACGATATGGGTCAAGACTCACATTTCCATAGTGTGGCATTAGCACTTTTACCGCAACGTGCGCCACCGGTGGCCACAGAGGGGATTCTCATAATGCTGCTGACCAACCAGTAGTCACAAACTAAATTTTCATATGTACTTGATTAAGGCAAAATGAAAGTATGATCCAGTTAATTAATGTTTGTTATTGTGAATATTGCTCAGTACTTTATAATGTTCGCTATTTTCAATATTGCTCAGTACTTTATAATGTTTGCTATTTTCAATATTGCTTGGTACTTTGAATTTGAGATACATGGAACTTCAGTTTAACCCATTGCGGTGACAATGATAAGCTTTGCATGGAAGCGTTCCCCAAACCACAAGGGTCGTCAATTCGCTTGCTTCACATGCACTGCAAATCGATCGTTACGCCTCCGTGTCATGTCAATGATGACGTCAAAGACGACAATGCTTCTCAGACCAAATAATGGCCCATGTTTATCATTCCTGCCCTTGGTTTCGCCTTTTGCATAACGATGGAATACATCTGCCCTTGACCACGATACCGCGAATTGGAGTCGTTATGCCACAGAGAAACGGCTTACAAGGCGTCAGGAATTTGAGAAATTTCGATTTTAACGCGTTTCATTCGGCGCGTTGAATTCAAATTCAATATTCAACACAAATTAGAATTAACTTTAGAGATAAATTTTCAAAAAAACAAACATCAAATTGATCGTGGCTTCATTTAGTTTTCAATGAGTGTTTCTGAAAATTGAGTTTGCATGCTAGTCGGTCAGCGGCGTAATGTATATTTTCTCAGTGACCACCGGTGGGCTAATTTGCAGAGAAACGTTCAAATAGCAAAAATACACTAACGCAAGAGCGATAATATCATACATAAACTTAAAATACTAAACGCGTTCAAGAATTTTCTTGCGTTCTACTTTAAATAATATACTTGTATAATTATGGTTGATAAATCGTTGAAATTTTCCAAGAAATGAAATGGAGAGACTTACTTTCTAATCATTTTTTGAAGTTTCATTTTACCGAGTCTATATATTTATTGGATTACAGTTTGGAACAATAAGCTTGAATTAGTTTACACTGTATTTAACTGAGTATAACTAAAAAGTTGAACCGTTTGTTCATGCATGAGGTATTTTAACAATAAAAAGATAGTATTAACAATGAAAGATGCGTAGAAGTTTAGAATTCAGTGTCATTTGTGATTTCATGTGTTCGTTAAATAATGCTTTGTGTTTTTCAGAACTGATGGGGGAGCTTATCGTACTCTATCCGAATTTTTATTTATTCATTTTCAACTTTTTAAATGACTTCAATTTGAGTAAAATTTTCACCTGTTTGCACCGTCACTGAAAGAACAAAAATTGGGTACATTGATCAATTCTCCCAGAACCCATTCTTTCGCGTATATACTTGGGAAAAACAGACTCAATAATTATTTTAGCAATTTCAACGATAAATAACAATAGAAGTCACTTAACACGTTGACTACGGTAGTGCGGTTGCTACGGTCAGTTTGGTTAGATTAGAAGAAGTCGTATTGAAAAAGCAGCTTACTGCGTTAATACATTTTTAGCCTTTGTAAAAAGTGAAATGAATACAATTGAACCATGATATTTTACCTTATTCGCCTAAATTAATTTCGTTAAAAGTTAGAAAATTGGTTGACATGTTATTTGTATATCCAGGTACGTGAATGATCAATTTACCTAGTGGTACACATATGTACCAATACGTAGTCAAAGTGTTAATTGAATGAATAGTTCCACCGGTAAAGTTGTTGAACTGTTCCACAATGGGTCTGGTCAGGTACTGACTGAAGATGTCCGGACTCAGAGAAGCCTCCAGATGTCCCAGGTCCAACTATAAAAGATTTTCAAAACCTCCAGACCTTCGCTCCTGTAACTAAATTTTCCCAGTATTGAGCATAAAATTGGACGTTTTTTTAAAAAGGACGCTCCTAGCAGCTTGACAAGATCACTAGACATTTTTAACGAAAGTTTTTAGCAGTAATGTAAGACTGCAGAATATTTTTCAACGAAGGTTTTTAGCAGTGACAAGATAATCATATTTTTTTAAATGACATTCTTCAAGTAATATAAGGCTGCCAGACGGTTTTGAAATGCCTTTTAGCAGCAATACAAGACTATCAGACAGCTTCTTAAAAACGCTTCTACTAGTAATACAAGACTTCCAGACAGAATTTAAATGACGTTTCTACCAGTAATACTCGACTACCACACAAATTTTAAAAGACTTTTTTGCAGTAATACAGGAATACTAGACAGTTTTTAAACGATTTTTTCGCAGTAATACAAACACCGGCATGTCTACGCAGCTTGACTGCCTGCTTACATGTTTCGGGTGCGTGAGGTCTGCAGGTACACATCAATCATGCACGAGAAAGGAGTTAGTCCCAAGTTGTGAAGGACGTGTCACACAGCGGAAGGCCCATTTCACGCTGAGCTAGCAAAGCAGCATCTAGCAAGCTCGCGTGAGCTATCTAGCAGATGGTCTGCGAGACTGGTAGGTAGGAATAGCACTATTATGAGCCGCTGTCTTCACACTGAACTCGCACGTTTTATCCAGGATCCAGCATGCGAGGTGACAATGCTATTCTTACCTACCAGTCTCGCAGACCGTTTGCTAGATAGCTCATGCGAGCTTGCTAGATGCTGCTTTGCTAGATCAGTGTTAATGGGCCTAAGTGGAACGGTGGGATGAAGCTATCAATCAAAATCCACGTTTACCGTCACGCGTTCAAATTATTTGGATACTGCGAAATAAGTTAATGAGAATCGACACCAGTTGAAGACATAACGCAGATACCAGAGGTCATGGAAGTTCATGACAATTTTCTCGACTCTTGAAATGACATTCAATGTTTTGAAGATAAGCTCTCGTGCCTGTTCCCTGTAATTGTTGCGAGCGGGCCGCCGAAGTGAGATGTTTACATCTCAGGAGTTCTAAATACTTCGACAGCATCATGTAAAATTGAAGTTTAATATTCAACTCAAATTTAAATTCAATTGGAGTGAGTAATGTTGAAAATAGCGAACATTAACTGGATCGCACCTTTATTTAGTTTTTATTAAGCATTTATGAAAATTGACTTCGTTACTACTGGTCGATCAGCAGTAAAATAGAAATCCCGCCTTGAATGTGCGACCGGTGGTTCACGTCGCAGTCAAAGTGTTAAACTGTACGAAACATTCTTCGCAAGCTGGGAATGGTACGAATTCTTGCAAATGATCGACATCGTTACTTCAGTCGGCGTGATGCACCCAAACATTGAAGCAGACGACCTTGTCGTGAAGATGAGGCGGTCTGGCGTGCGAACTCGGGGTGTCTTTAGAAACTTTTAGCATGCTGGTTGCACTTTGAGCCGCCAGTGGTACACGGAGGGAATTTTCATTATGCTGCTGACCCACCAGTAGTCACGAACTCAATTTTCATGAATATATAATCAATGCTAAATGAAGGCACATTCAGTTAATGTTGGTATACATTTCTAAAATTAATTACATTTGACCTTGAACTTGAGTTGAATTTTGAGCTTCAATTTTACCCATAACGGTCAACGTGTATAAAATACGTTCAATTATACTGATTTATCTCTCATTGCTGTTATTGAGACAACACGGGAACAAATGCACGAACATTTTCCCCTCCTTTTGTTATCATCAAGACAACCGATCAACATGCACTAACATTTTCTCTATATTTCCTATCATCAAGACAACCGATCAACATGCATTAACATTTTCCCTCTATTTCCTATCAAGACAACCGATCAACATGCACGAACATTTTCTCTATATTTCCTATCATCAAGACAACCGATCAACATGCACTAACATTTTCCCTCCATTTCCTATCATCAAGACAACCGATCAACATGCACTAACATTTTCCCTCCATTTCCTATCATCAAGACAACCGATCAACATGCACTAACATTTTCCCTCCATTTCCTATCATCAAGACAACCGATCAACGCGCACTAACATTTTCCCTCCATTTCCTATCATCAAGACAACCGATCAACATGCACTAACATTTTCCCTCTATTTCCTATCATCAAGACAACCGATCAACATGCACTAACATTTTCCCTCCATTTCCTATCATCAAGAAAACCGATCAACATGCACGAACATTTTCCCTCCATTTCCTATCATCAAGACAACCGATCAACATGCACTAACATTTTCCCTCTATTTCCTATCATCAAGACAACCGATCAACATGCACGAACATTTTCCCTCCATTTCCTATCATCAAGACAACCGATCAACATGCACTAACATTTTCCCTCCATTTCCTATCATCAAGACAACCGATCAACATGCACTAACATTTTCCCTCCATTTCCTATCATCAAGACAACCGATCAACATGCACTAACATTTTCCCTCCATTTCCTATCATCAAGACAACCGATCAACATGCACGAACATTTTCCCTCTATTTCCTATCATCAAGACAACCGATCAACATGCACTAACATTTTCCCTCCATTTCCTATCATCAAGACAACCGATCAACATGCACTAACATTTTCCCTCCATTTCCTATCATCAAGACAACCGATCAACATGCATTAACATTTTCCCTCTATTTCCTATCAAGACAACCGATCAACATGCACGAACATTTTCTCTATATTTCCTATCATCAAGACAACCGATCAACATGCACTAACATTTTCCCTCTATTTCCTATCATCAAGACAACCGATCAACATGCACTAACATTTTCCCTCTATTTCTTATCATCAAGACAACCGACCACCAAATTCATGAACATTTTCCCTCCATTTCCTACGATCAAAACAAGGCATCAACACAGCGCACAGTACACACACAAGGACAGGCACAAGTTCCGGGAAATACGATAGTCTGATATCACCCGGCCGAGGACGCGGTCAGTATCGGCGCTAGCGGAACGTCAGGGGAGACATACCTCCGTATTATTATCACTCGTCCACCCTACTTAATTTGAAATGAGAAAGAAGGCGAAATGAATGAAATAAAAAAATTAAATCTCTCGAGAGTTGATGAGGCCGAGTGCACATGGCCTGTTAAATATGTATAAAATGTTCGACAAATCACATGACACACGTCCCTATTTCCTAAGAATTCACGTGATATTCATTCCTACTCGAATCTGATGGATTAATGCACTGGAAATTGTGGAATTGAAGAAGCTTGTATCACAGATACGCTCATCACACACTGCAGGCTGGCTTCGGACAGACAGACGGACGCGGCTCTTATTATAGTATAGATTAAAATACTTATAATTATTAACAAGTTATGTGCGGCGGATTAAACTAAAATTCAATTTTCAACTAAAACTAGAGTTAATTTCAACACAAAAATCAATAACAAAGCAATTAAAACAAAGCAATTTGAAACACTACGCAAACACTTTATGAAACCCTGACACTATTTTACAAATACAGAGTTTGCTACTTCGTGAATAGCCTCAGGTATAAAAAATAAAACCATTACTTTTAAACCAACAGCTTCCAGTAAAAATGTCTGCTCCACGGAGATAGTTTAAAGCAACAAAAAAAATACCTTTCGCATTCAAGACAAGTAGCCTCAGTGAAGCTTCAGTGAAGCTTATTTTAGTTTACAAAAATAGAATATTTTCCGTTCTCTCCACAGCCATTGCCGTAGAACGTACAATTTTCTGAAGCAGTCGTACCTTCGCTCGCTCTCTAAGCGAAAGTAAAGGAGTTCATGTGAGAATATACCATTACAGCTTCGCTTGTTTTCCGAAAAATTCTCTAGCCGTAGGATTGGTCAGTGGCTGTGAAATAACCTATCTATGCTGTCAAATAGTTTAGATTCTCGAATGACCAGTGACCGCAAACCGACGATTCTTACATTTCTTTTAAGGAGTGCTTAGTTCCTAAAATATATTGCAGAAGTAAAAATATATTTTCGTCCACTCAAGCTCATTCATCATATCCCATTAATTTTTGAAATATCTTATAATTAACGCCACGACAAGCTACGGAAACTCCAGTCAAGAAGGGATCCATTTTACACGCCTGGACCGTGTGGGGACCCGTGCTTAACTGGCTAACTTTGTCTCCCAACGGGAAGAAACACCGAGCTATTTTCGATCGGCATCAGACTCTCGGTCATCTCACAAAACGATCGAAGTCTCTGGAACAATGGTCTATGGTGACAATTCATGATAAGCTCCTGCAAAGAGCTGTCTTGAAGAGGTCACCAAGCTGATTATTTGTCTAAAAAGCTTTTCTCTATTCATAAATTCAGAAAAAATTACGTTAACTCGTGAATAAACGTTTTCTTGGATTCTGGACAACAATTGAGCTGACCTCTTTCGACTTTCTTAGATTCACTGCTAGAATACATTTTTATCCCGTATAAAAAATATGGAAAATACAATTGCACGCTAACATTTTGCTCGATAACAGTTTTTTCAAAGATTGCGAAGCATGAAATATCATTCAGTTATACCCGCACGTGAATGAGCAATTTACAGAGTGGTACACATGTGACCCAATATACAGGGGAGCGTGTTAATCTCAGCGAAGAACTTCGTTTTGACATGGTTGCCACGCTCGCAACGAGAATTATACAAATGACAATCACAATTTGTTGATTATAAATTAGTTTCAACATCCATTCGTATGACAAAGATGTTCAAAGAAAGGAAGGATGAATGCGTAATTTAGTATGGAGTCGAGGAAACGTCGTCTCTATGCAGAAAGTGTTCCCTCACAGGGCACCCAGCGCTGAGAAATAGTAAGTTGAGATGAGAGGGTAGGAAGCAAGATAAAAGTTAAAGAAGAAGTTAAAAATGCTGAAACACAGAAAAATAATGAACCGTAAAAAAATTATCTTTAACAAAAAACAGACAACATTTTATTTCAACAAAAAAGAATGCCAACTTAACTCTCATCTCGAGACCTCACATTTTCCCCCTGGGAGAGCTAATTCCCATGGAGACAATACTTACACTCCCCTGAAGGGATCATAAGAATCACAATGTAGTAAAATAGGGTACGAGTAAAAGAGCTAATCTGTAACTAACACACCAACAGTAGCCACAAAGAGAGAGAGAGAGAGAGAGAATATTGAGGACCGTCGCAGGGTGCCCGCGTACACAGCACGACTTCCCTCTGGGAGGATTAATTCCCATGGAGACAATATTTGTATCACCCTCAAGGAAATGAAAATAGCAACGTAGTAAAAATAGGGCATATGTAAAAGAGCAAATCTTTAACCGACACACCAACAGTAGCCACAAAGAGAGTGAGAGAGAATATGGAGGAGCGTCGCCGGGTGCCCGCATGCACAGCACGGCCCGCACACACCGCTTAGTGTTGAGCTGCGTCACCTTGACCTGCGTGAGCAGAGTTCGGAACAACGTTCGTGTGTGGAGAACATTGATGGAACAATGTTCGTGTCAGGAGAACATAGATGTTCGCACGCGCAAATTACAGCCATTCAAAACACCGAGCACAGAAGAGCTGGATCACTACTCAAGCTGCGTTGAAATTCCCACGCAAAACCGTTGACGATGGAGACGCTGACGTCCAACAAACGAATTACTTTTGTTCTTTTGCGTGGCTAGGATTCTAGAAAAACAACTGCGTTTTCCAGACGTGATTATGGAGCTGATCACCGTAACGTTTTCAAATTTTTATTTTTTTGAATTAGGTAACCAATTGGAAGTTTTTTGGCATTCGACTTTTTAAATGACTTAGAGTTGAGTAAAATTTTCACTCGTTAACACTTTCACTGATAATAGAAAATTGCACATTTATTTCACATATTACAGGCATTCAAAACCCAGCGCATTGATGGATCATAAATTATTTTTAGCTTCCCTTAACCACAACAGAGATGTTCAAAGAGAGGAAGGATGGAGGCACCATTTTGTATGGAGTTAAGGAAACATGGAATCTACACACAAAGGATGTTCCCCCAAGGGATCCCGTGCTCATAGAAACAGTGAGATAAGAAGGAAGGTTATGAAACAAGACAAAAGTTGAAGAAGAAAGTCAGAGGTGCTGGAAAAACAGGACAGCTATGAACCGAAAAAAGATGGTCCTTAACCAAACAAAAAAAAAAACATTTCATTTCAACAAAAAAGAAGGTCGACCTAACTCTCAGTTCAAGACCTCACATTTTCTTCCCCTTAGGGGCGCTAATACCCATAGATGCAATAGTTGTATCCCCCTGAGGGGAAAACACCGCGAAGAGAAGAGCTAGATCACTACTTAAGCAGCATAGAAGTTCCCACGAGAAACCGTTAACGGTGATGGCGCTGACGTCCAACAAATGATTACTTTTGTCCTTATGCATTTACGTGGCCAGTATTCAAGAAAAACAACTCATTTAAGTCATGTTACCGCAAAAGAATTCTATAAATTAATTTGAAATGTTTATATGCAATGTAGTAACTTTTGTTTTTTTTTAAGTTTACGTGGCTAAGATTCCAGAAAAACTACTTATTTAAGTGATGTTGCTTCAAATGACTTCTCTAAATTAATTCAAAATGTATTTCCGCAATTTATCAACTTTTGCTCTCTCAAGTTAACGTTGTAGGATTCTAAAAAAGTGATGTTACCCCTAATTATTACTCTAAATAAATTTAAAATATTTTTATGAAATAGCATTTTATATGCTTTCTCGGAACAAATTTGAAACATTTTTAACTATATTTCCCAACAAGCCTCCTGCACAAGGTTGAAAAATTTTATTTTATTGCGAAAAAATTCAGTAACAGTAGAAATTTCGGCTTCATTTACATCGCATTTTTTAACGTAATTACCCAAAGTTTAGTTTGGGAACACAATAAATTGCAGTTCTGTTGCCGATTTGAAGAAAAACAAGTTCATTGTGGCGTTTTAAATGGACTCACTACAAGATTGTAAATGTACTCGAGAGTAGAATGATTGCTATTTGAATAGGACACGAATTCCTTAACACGTTCCCCGCGTATTGGGCTACATGTGTACCACTGGGTAAATGACCAATTCACGTATCGGTGTAAACGAATGACATTTCATGTTTTGCCACCTTTTTGAAAAATAACATCAAACGAGGTGAAATATTATCGTGCAATTACATTTTTTTATTTCTTAGAAAGGATAAAAATGTATTCGAGCAGTAAATTCAATTTCCAATTCTGCCACGTTAAACATAACCAAACTAACCATTAACAGCCGCGGAAGCGCTGTGGGCGTATTAAGAGCTACAAGCGTCCTGCAAATTGTCAGGGATATTCTAAAAATAAAATACGCATTTGTCTCATTTCTTCTCGAATAATTCATTTCAACACTGAATCCAAATGCGCTCCAGTGATTTTCGGCGCTCATGGAACGAGGCTCGCTTCACACCACAGCACCTTGACTTAGACGAGCTTAAAATTAATCACCGCTATATAATTACTTTATTTATATAAGTACTTTACTTTCTCGAGTAAAATTTACGCATTTTTACACCAATACCCGCTAAATGTGAA
Source organism: Morinoia aosen (assembly GCA_030386875.1). Taxonomy (NCBI): domain Eukaryota; kingdom Metazoa; phylum Arthropoda; class Malacostraca; order Amphipoda; family Talitridae; genus Morinoia; species Morinoia aosen. Next base: position 5,883,587 of record CM059573.1, read on the forward strand.
GCCGTATATGAACACAGGATCACAAAACCAAAAAATTGGAAACCCTAAACATGGAACCCTAAATTCACAATTTTCCTCTTTCCAAAACTCAAAATGCAGCACAGCACGGTTTTTAACTCAAGCAAAATGCAATCAAGGTCACCCGACGATGGATTTTTAGTAAAAAAGCACGTATACGAGAATATTTCGCCAGCTGCTAGCCCAGGGAACACTCCAAGGTTTCTGGGACTAGAGCAGAATGACGCGTCACTGCTACTGAGGCCCAGTTTAGCCAAACTGCCTCCATCCTCGGCAATCTGCACTGGAGTTGATCACAGTGCTTAGGCCACGGTGTCTGAACTGCGTCAATTTGACGGTCTACTTATGAACTTCCCCGGGGCCTCGACTACGCTTTTAGGTGACTAGGCTGACACTGCCGAGAAAATTAGCATACTTTTGAGGACTATAGCTGCTGACCTTTAAGATCGGCTCACGAGGTGAACGTTCTAACCTCAATGTTATCCTGGCGTGTCGTTCATAAGACGCAGGTTTAAATTAGGCGGCGTTGGTTTGATATCTGCAAGCCAGTGAGAGGAATTTGTTTATAATAATAGTATAAATAAAAATAATTTAGGGTTTTGCTTGCTTTTCTGGCTTGTATGCTTGGTCTGTCCATTCTCTTATCCTGCAAATTAGAACTTTGAACTTGACGCGATCATTACATGCTTACTTTTTGGAATTGCAATTATTTCTAATGAATAAAATTAAAATTGAAATTTTCTTAACAGAAAATAGTACAAATGTTTAACACGAAAAATAAAAATATGCATTTCAACACATAATTGAAAACAGTTTCCCTGAAAGAATTACAGTGTTAACTTTGAAAGAGCTTTTATTTTTTACTACGGGTGTACACAAGCGGCTGAAACAAATAAGACTCGGTTTGAATTTGGTCACTGTAGGATTAGCCTCTCGAGAACAAACATATCATTAGGTCCACTCCAAAGGTTTAAATTTACATCTAAAACGATAAATATTTTCAAGATCGAGTTTACATTTTCCAGCAATACATAAATTTAGAAAATTTTCCCAAAATGTGGAATATGAAATCGAAAAACCCAGAATTTGTGCTTTAATCATTGAGCAAAACTCTGATATTCAACAACTAGAGTAACACACGGTGATGTTCACAATACGAGCAACATACATTGGAGTAATGCTTCACAATTCAGCTAGTTGAAAACAATTCAGAGTACTGCTTCTGCTGCTCCTTGTTTCTTTGAGGAGCAGAAATTTCTCACCCTAGCGCACGATTCCTGCACGGTTGGCGTCTCACGATCAAAAAAATCTAGTCTAATCCATCGAGTAGACGGCTCTCATTTTTAGCCTCAGACCCGCAATCTCGCTCCATAACAAAACGTAAGGACTCCAGAATGTGATGCTCTACAACCCAAGCCTAATAGACGCGAATGACCTCAGAAGACTACTCGTGAAGTTTGCTAATGAAACTGAGGTCCCCGACGTACAAATTTGTGGCTTTTACGCCGCACACGTAGCAAGAACAATCGAAGTCTTGCGTTAATGCATAATTATCTGCGGGAAACATCGAACGAAAATATTGAAAATATCGCGCATCACTGATTCTCAATAAGTCACGCAAGTATTCTTCAGCCAAGTTCTGCCATTCAACATCACGAAGCTTTCTTGTGCAATGCGTTAGAAAACTCCGTTGTCTTATGCATGTTAGGTCATATACATAATTTGAAGTCCTTGGACGTTACGTAAAGAAATTTATCAGTTGCGTGGAGGCATTTTATTAGCATAAGTGAAAATGGATTACTTAATATATTACTGAGTAATTTCTTAATATTTTACGCAGCAAAATGACGTAAAGCTCACACTTGCGTAGATAGAGACGCCATTTTAAAAGCCGACCATATGTACATTCATTATATGAAAATACATTATTGTGAAAAGACTCATCACGAATTCTTAGTAAAAACAGGAGCCTAAGATACGCATAATTCCTGTAAATATCGCGAGTCAGGACCGGCAGAGCAACACTGCACGCAGGCTGCACGCAAATTACGAGAACAACGGCAATATCTCTAAACAATTTACGATACGTCGTCCTTGCAGTAAAGCTTGCAGTTCAAGTTCTTGTAAGTAGATTTGGCTACATTGGATGACTACTTAGCTAAGTGGACTTAAATGCAATGCGTAGAGTACTTGAGTCAAGCCAAAAGCCCTTGCGCCGCCACCTGCGCTGCTACGACGACCAACATTGGATGACTACTTGGCTAAGTGGACTTAAATGCAGCGCATCGAATGGTTAAGTCGACTCAGAAGCCCTTACGCTGCCACCTGCAAGGCTACGACGGCCTAGCTAAGTGGACTTAAATGCAGCGCGTCGAGTAGTTAAGTCGACTCAAAAGCCCTTACGCTGCAGCCTGCACCGCTACTACGACTTCAAAAATACCTGGAAAGCCTGGCCCCAGAACTGGAACCCGAAGAAGTTGCGTAGGTAACGGCCGGCGTCACGTCGCGCTCAGTTTCACGGTCACTGCAACCGACCGCAACACAACCGGACGCTCGGCCCATCCCTACGCATCTCCACGTAACGTAGCAACACTTCCAAACGCATATTTGTAGCTCGTTGTATTCCGTGAGAGGAATCTTAGGTGAATGGATACTGTAGATGGTCGCACCGTGAAGTATTTCAAGTATCCAGAAGTAGTTACACTCATCCTTTAAGTCAGATAATAACGGTTTCTGGTTTTTCCGTAATAAAAACTGGCACTCGTCTTTTTTTAATTGCTTCCGGATATAACACTCTTTCGTTTTCCCGAATTTCTAAGTGAGGCAAGCGTTTAAATGAATTTAGATATCAAGATAACTTACTCTAGTTAATTATTTCCACCACGATATTGTCCATTTTTTTTACTTTAATTTTCATAATGAGATAATAAACATAGTTTTCAGCGTCTACTTTATAATAAAGAGCTTATTATAGTTATAGAACTCGTTAACTGATTTTCATACTTGATATAACACATTATCCATACCTATTGTATGAATAATTACGGCACAAGTGAGACGAGAAAAATGCACTCGAAACAAAAGATATTTTTCAGTCCTCTCGCACCCTACCTTCAGAAAACAATTGCCCTCATTTTAGAAGAATGTTATGCCAAACTTACGCTCGTTAAACTCCAATTACGATCACAAGTCTCTAATGTCTAATATTCCAACTCAACTTCAACTAATTTTCTAGAAGCATTCCAACTCCTAAACACACAATTCATTTCAGTGCTCGGTTGTAACTTGTCAACACTTTGTAATTCAATTTTCTAAAAATTTTTGTAGAATTGATTGTCCAAACAAACATCAAAGTAGACCATTCATCTAACCAAATTTACTGAATCTATGAACAATACGTACCAATTATGGAACCTAAATTGCAAAGGAACTGCCAAACAACAAACAAGTTCACTTATTTCTTAGACAATAACTCGATTTAGGACTAAATTCATCAAAAAACGGACATAGGTCACACTCGTAAAATAATCTGCACTTGAACACACACACGTGAATAGAATATCATCATCCCTGACGTGTATCAATGCAATAAAAATTATTCAACGGCGGTCTTTAGACGCTTAACCCTTTAACGCTCAACTGGACTATTCGGTCCTCTTTCAAAAATAACAATAATATATTGTATTTCTTATTCAATTTGTTCACTAATGTTTCTTTTGAACTTCACTGCCGAGTGGCAGTTCCTTCCCCATCTTGATAACAGTGACTACCTAATGCCAGTGTCGGTTTAGTGATAGTGGTTGTCATAACGGTAATATGAGTATAAAAATGTGGTCTTTAGGCGTTTAAGAAGTTTCCCGCGAAAGGACTCGCTGGTGGTCACTAAGGGAATTTTCATAATGCTACTGACCACCCAGAAGTCACAAACTTATTTTCATAAATATTTAATCTAAGCTAAATGAAGGCATGATCCAATAAACGTTTGCTAGTTTTAAAACTGGTTCAAAACTGCTTGCTACGATTGACTTTCAATTTGAATTGAATATTGACCTTCAGCTTAACCCATCTCAAGAAACGTATTAAGCTCATCCACGTAGTCGAGGCGCTTCAGTAACGGCTCTAAAAAATATAAAATACTTTAAAATCAAAAACAAATCACTCGATAAGATTGGAGCCATTTTTAATTGAGCGTTTAAGCGATATTTCAGGTCTGCGAATAAACCATGCAATTAAAAAAAATTGCAGGATTACGCGAACACAACGAATTGTACGAAAGCAATAAAAAAATACGGTGCTCAAGAAGTATATGAAACGGCATGAAATTAACTCACACCTCACACACTAAACAGATCCAATCAGACGAGAGCAACGACACGTTTTCAATCGAGCAATAAAAAAACAGCTTGTCTCTCCGGAAGTGCGCGTACAAGAGGGCAGCTGTCGCGAGCATGCAGCTGGCGCAGGCAAGCGACTGGCGCAAGCAATCAACTGGCGCCAACAAAAGACTGGCGCAGGCAAGCAACTGAAACAGTCAAAAGACTGGCGCAGGCAAGAAACTGAAACAGTCAAAAGACTGGCGCAGGCAAGAAACTGAAACATTCAAAAGACTGGCGCAGGCAAGCAACTGAAACAGTCAGAAGACTGGCGCAGGCAAGAAACTGAAACAGTCAAAAGACTGGCGCAGGCAAGAAACTGAAACATTCAAAAGACTGGCGCAGGCAAGAAACTGAAACAGTCAAAAGACTGGCGCAGGCAAGAAACTGAAACAGTCAAAAGACTGGCGCAGGCAAGAAACTGAAACAGTCAAAAGACTGGCGCAGGCAAGAAACTGAAACAGTCAAAAGACTGGTGCAGGCAAGAAACTGAAACATTCAAAAGACTGGCGCAGGCAAGCAACTGAAACAGGCGAGAGACTGGCGCAGGCAAGAAACTGAAACAGTCAAAAGACTGGCGCAGGCAAGAAACTGAAACATTCAAAAGACTGGCGCAGGCAAGCAACTGAAACAGTCAGAAGACTGGCGCAGGCAAGAAACTGAAACAGTCAAAAGACTGGCACAGGCAAGAAACTGAAACATTCAAAAGACTGGCGCAGGCAAGAAACTGAAACAGTCAAAAGACTGGCGCAGGCAAGAAACTGAAACAGTCAAAAGACTGGCGCAGGCAAGAAACTGAAACAGTCAAAAGACTGGCGCAGGCAAGAAACTGAAACAGTCAAAAGACTGGCGCAGGCAAGAAACTGAAACAGTCAAAAGACTGGCGCAGGCAAGAAACTGAAACAGTCAAAAGACTGGCGCAAGCAAGCAACTGAAACAGTCAAAAGACTGGCGCAGGCAAGAAACTGAAACAGTCAAAAGACTGGCGCAGGCAAGAAACTGAAACAGTCAAAAGACTGGCGCAGGCAAGAAACTGAAACAGTCAAAAGACTGGCGCAAGCAAGCAACTGAAACATTCAAAAGACTGGCGAAGGCAAGAAACTGAAACAGTCAAAAGACTGGCGCAGGCAAGAAACTGAAACAGTCAAAAGACTGGCGCAGGCAAGCAACTGAAACAGGCGAGAGACTGGCGCAGGCAAGAAACTGAAACAGGCGAGAGACTGGCGCAGGCAAGAAACTGAAACAGTCAAAAGACTGGCGCAGACAAGAAACTGAAACATTCAAAAGACTGGCGCAGGCAAGCAACTGAAACATTCAAAAGACTGACGCAGGCAAGCAACTGAAACAGGCGAGAGACTGGCGCAGGCAAGAAACTGAAACAGGAGAGAGACTGGCGCAGGCAAGAAACTGGAACAGTCAAAAGACTGGCGCAGGCAAGCAACTGAAACAGTCAAAAGACTGGCGCAGGCAAGAAACTGAAACATTCAAAAGACTGGCGCAGACAAGAAACTGAAACAGTCAAAAGACTGGCGCAGACAAGAAACTGAAACATTCAAAAGACTGGTGCAGGCAAGCAACTGAAACAGTCAAAAGACTGGCGCAGGCAAGCAACTGAAACAGTCAAAAGACTGGTGCAGGCAAGCAACTGAAACAGTCAAAAGACTGGCGCAGGCAAGAAACTGAAACAGTCAAAAGACTGGCGCAGGCAAGCAGCTGAAACAGTCAAAAGACTGGCGCAGCCAAGAAACTGAAACAGTCAAAAGACTGGCGCAGGCAAGAAACTGAAACAGTCAAAAGACTGGCGCAGGCAAGAAACTGAAACAGTCAAAAGACTGGCGCAGGCAAGAAACTGAAACATTCAAAAGACTGGTGCAGGCAAGCAGCTGAAACAGTCAAAAGACTGGCGCAGGCAAGAAACTGAAACAGTCAAAAGACTGGCGCAGGCAAGCAACTGAAACAGGCGAGAGACTGGCGCAGGCAAGAAACTGAAACAGGCGAGAGACTGGCGCAGGCAAAAAACTGAAACAGTCAAAAGACTGGCGCAGGCAAGCAACTGAAACAGGCGAGAGACTGGCGCAGGCAAGAAACTGAAACAGGCGAGAGACTGGCGCAGGCAAGAAACTGAAACAGGCGAGAGACTGGCGCAGGCAAGAAACTGAAACAGTCAAAAGACTGGCGCAGGCAAGCAGCTGAAACAGTCAAAAGACTGGCGCAGGCAAGAAACTGAAACAGTCAAAAGACTGGCGCAGGCAAGCAGCTGAAACAGTCAAAAGACTGGCGCAGGCAAGAAACTGAAACATTCAAAAGACTGGTGCAGGCAAGAAACTGAAACAGTCAAAAGACTGGCGCAGGCAAGAAACTGAAACAGTCAAAAGACTGGCGCAGGCAAGAAACTGAAACATTCAAAAGACTGGTGCAGGCAAGAAACTGAAACAGTCAAAAGACTGGCGCAGGCAAGCAGCTGAAACAGTCAAAAGACTGGCGCAGGCAAGAAACTGAAACAGTCAAAAGACTGGCGCAGGCAAGAAACTGAAACAGTCAAAAGACTGGCTCAGGCAAGAAACTGAAACAGTCAAAAGACTGGCGCAGGCAAGCAGCTGAAACAGTCAAAAGACTGGCGCAGGCAAGAAACTGAAACAGTCAAAAGACTGGCGCAGGCAAGAAACTGAAACAGTCAAAAGACTGGCGCAGGCAAGAAACTGAAACATTCAAAAGACTGGCGCAGGCAAGAAACTGAAACATTCAAAAGACTGGCGCAGGCAAAAAACTGAAACAGTCAAAAGACTGGCGCAGGCAAGAAACTGAAACAGGCGAGAGACTGGCGCAGGCAAGAAACTGAAACAGGCGAGAGACTGGCGCAGGCAAGAAACTGAAACAGTCAAAAGACTGGCTCAGGCAAGAAACTGAAACAGTCAAAAGACTGGCTCAGGCAAGAAAGTGAAACAGTCAAAAGACTGGCTCAGGCAAGAAACTGAAACAGTCAAAAGACTGGCGCAGGCAAGCAGCTGAAACAGTCAAAAGACTGGCGCAGGCAAGAAACTGAAACAGTCAAAAGACTGGCGCAGGCAAGCAGCTGAAACAGTCAAAAGACTGGCGCAGGCAAGAAACTGAAACAGTCAAAAGACTGGCTCAGGCAAGAAACTGAAACAGTCAAAAGACTGGCGCAGGCAAGCAGCTGAAACAGTCAAAAGACTGGCGCAGGCAAGAAACTGGAACAGTCAAAAGACTGGCTCAGGCAAGAAACTGAAACAGTCAAAAGACTGGCGCAGGCAAGCAGCTGAAACAGTCAAAAGACTGGCGCAGGCAAGAAACTGAAACAGTCAAAAGACTGGCTCAGGCAAGAAACTGAAACAGTCAAAAGACTGGTGCAGGCAAGCAGCTGAAACAGTCAAAAGACTGGCGCAGGCAAGAAACTGAAACAGTCAAAAGACTGGCTCAGGCAAGAAACTGAAACAGTCAAAAGACTGGCGCAGGCAAGCAGCTGAAACAGTCAAAAGACTGGCGCAGGCAAGCAGCTGAAACAGTCAAAAGACTGGCGCAGGCAAGCAGCTGGAACAGGCCAGAAACTGGCGCCGGTGAAATAAAACGCCGCACATGGAACAGGACGCACACACATCGCATGATGTGCAACAAAAAACCATCAACTGCATCACTAAAATGGTAACTTTTAAAACGCAAGCAACGGGATTAATTTCCGGCATAAAATAGAGCTGCGACCATCACTGTCTTCCTTGTGTATCCAGACCGTGAGTTGGTAAGCGTGTTTTTTATTACCCGAGATAAAAACTATAGTACAAGAGTGATGGAAACTGAGGTATCTCGGTTATGAATCTATTTTATTAGTAAATGCGCTTCATCGAGATCTTCTTTTATCATACCTTGAGCATTGGAACTATAGGCTTTTTAGGTACCAAAGAATTTAAAACTTGAAAAAATCTTAAATAGAAGTACAACACAAGCCTTCATGTAGATAAAACATACGACCCTGATCTTTATTTTTGTACCTTCCTTCATTCTAAAAGAAATAAGCGTTAATTCACATGAAATCTCTAAACCATGAGCACAAACCACAATGATTTTATCCAACGCAAAGACTGAAATTACATATCAGAAGTACCGAGTGCACAATGTCAAAAATTTTCCCATGTTCGAGAATCTACATGGAACTCAAAAGAGAAAAGCAACAGCGGCCGGTCTTTGGCACAGGGATCCTTGACACGTTCCCCGCATGTTGGGCCACACGTGGACCAACAGGTAAATTGCCCGTTTACGTGCCGGTATAAATGCACGACATTTAATCTGTTTTGCGACATTCTTTCTAAATGTTTTCATACTAAGTGAAATTTAATCGTTCAATTGTATTTTTCATATTAATTAGAAAGAATTAAAATTTATTCAAGCTGGAAAATCGATTTCCCTATTCTGCTACTTACAACCTTACCAAACCAACCGTTAACAGCCGCGGAAACGCAAGGAACGTGTTAAACCGCATCGTGCCCCTTGTATGGCACACGTCAACTTCCCCAACCTGTATCGTCTATGTACTGTAATTGGTTATTGCCGAGGTGCTCACCCATTATAGGTGAAATGGAACCACTCACATTATTGAGAACCGGGCTGTTGTATAGTGACGCTCTTGGGATATTTATGGAGGTTCCGGCTGCGGAGATTTATGAGTCTCGCTCGCTCGGAGTTTCCGGCGGAACCGCCGATGCGCGCCTGGTATTTACAAGCGCCGGATAGGTCGGAAGCGCGCCTACTGCCGTTCGGAAGTTCATTGTTCGAACTAGACTTAAGAGCAAGCTGTGTGAACTTGAGATCAGTACAATACCAGTAGTCCTGCTGTTCGTTTTGCTATCCTCTTGCCTAGTTTACGGCTAGGCTAACCGATCTACAAGTGCTGTCCAGTAAACCTTATATCTTGCTGAAATTCCAAGATATTACAATTGACGACGAGGCTTCGAACTTGCGAAGTGAATTTGAACTTTAAAAGTGCTCTGAAATTAAGATGGCGTATTCTACAGTCAGCTGCCCTCCGTTCGACGTGGAAGTAGAAACAGTGAGTGAATTCTTGGAGCGCTGGAAAGTACAAAGTGCAGACGCTCTTCAGAAAGCAGGAAATAATGGCGGTAAAAAAGCTAGTATTTTAATCAAAGCTTTGCCTGTAAACATAATTACTGATCTACAACGAAGAATTAAACCTACGTTACTCACTGAGGCTACATATGAGGAACTTGAAGAAAAATTAACACAGCAATTTGAAATTAAAAAATCCATCGTCGGTGCATCGGTTACATTTCTAAATAGAAAACAAGGTGCTAATGAATCCATAGAAAGTTATGCTAAAACGTTAAATGACTTAGCATCTGCATGCAATTATGGTAATTGCTGTCGTGATCGTTTATTAAGAGATGCCTTCGTGGCTGGGCTACACTCAGCGCAAATTCTCAGCGCGGTTCTACAGAAGTGCGATAGCAAGTCCTTCAACGAATGCGTTGAACACGCAAAACTTATCGAACAATTAAGCTCCGACGCTCAAGATATCATTCGTGAGGATTCATCTTCATCGTATTTCACTACAGAAAAACTCCCGCCGAACTACATATGCATTCGCTGCGGAACCAAGCAAAAGCATCTTGCAAAGAATTGCTATGCTTTGAAATTGAAATGTCACACATGTGGAAAATTAGGCCACATCTCTAAGGTTTGCAAATCTACAACTGCAGCTCGGCCTCCTCCTGCTATGCCTACACGAAGGGGACCTACACAAGGAAAATTTGACGCAGCTCGCACTTACACAGTGCAGTCGGGAAGAAGCGGTTGCTGTGGCAACGTTGGGAGAGAAGACGTGTTAATGAAGAATTCACGGATGCCTCTACAGAAGAACGAAGCTGTGTTGCAAAAACCTGGGAACGAAGGTGGTGACGGTAATCATCTACATGAGTGTTCTGATTATTCCCCAAATGATTCTAATTTTTTAGAGTAAACACCACTGTAATTCCCGTCACTAAAGAGCCCACTATGATTGCATGCAACTTAAATAGTAAACCTGTTGAATTCCTGTTGGATAACGGCAGTGCCGTGTCAACTATACGTAAAAGAGATGCAATCAAAGTTGGTGCTGTGGTAAATCCTACATGCAGCAAAATTCTCGGGTACAGTGGTGTCTCGGTAAACCTGCTTGGTCAAGCTTCAATAACTGTCATGTACCATAATGTTAGTTTTAATCATAAGTTTCTCATTGTGGAGGATGATAGAATCAACTTACTGGGCCGAGATATTTGTTCTAAACTAAACGTAAACATTGTCATTCCTGATAAATACGACTCCATAAATAAAACGGATTGTCATAGTTTGCCGAAAAGTTTGTCGTTAAAATATGACGAATATTTGTCATCTGATTCACAGTCTAACGTTAAAGAGACAGTTCATCTTGATGTGTTGCCTAATGCAGTTCCTGTATTTTGTAAAGCACGCCCGGTTCCTGTAAGACTAAGAGACTCTGTCAAAACCGAACTGGAACGCTTGCAGAGTATGGGCAAAATCACAAAAGTGTATGATAGCCAATGGGCATCTCCTACCGTTAATGTTCTAAAGTCTGACGGCAGTGTGAGAATCTGTGGAGATTTTTCAGCTTCCATTAATAATTTTCTGAATACAGTTCAATCTGTACTACCTGTTATTGATGATGTCATTTCTCAAATCGGAGACGCTAAGTTTTTCTCAAAAATTGATTTGTCTAACGCGTTTTTGCAAATTCCGTTGGACGAAGAATCAAAGAAAGTTACGACCATTAACACCTCTGCAGGTCTATTCATGTACAATTACTTACCTTATGGTCTACGTGCAAGCCCCGGCATTTTTCAAGCATTCATGAATAGGACTCTGTCTGGCATCGATAACATCATTGTGTACCAGGATGACCTCCTCATTTTGACCTCGTCATATGATGCTCATTTGGAAGTTCTTGACAGGGTCCTGTCTGTCCTAAAAAACGCGGGAACTCGCTTAAATCTGTCTAAATGTGCCTTTCTAACTGATCGTGTGTCTTATCTAGGGTACGTTTTCGATAACAAGGGTGTTCACCCTAACTCTGAGAAAGTAGAAGCTATTCTCAATGCTCCTGTTCCTAAAAACCTCAAACAGTTGCAAGCTTTCATCGGATTGTGTAACTTCTACAGTCGTTTTGTACCCAACTTTTCTAATGTCATGCATCCTCTGTATTCGCTGCTTAAGAAAAATGTACAGTTCCGGTGGACTCCAGAACAGGACGAGAGTGTCCAGAAAATCAAGAACATCTTTCGTTCGCATAAACCTCTAAAGTTGTTTTATCCCAACCATGAAACTCTTCTTGAAACTGATAGTTCGGGTTATGGAGTTGCTGCCATACTCATGCAACGCGTTAGTCCTTCTCATGATTGGTGTCCGGTTCAATTTGCTTCGAGATCTCTGAATAGTGCGGAACAAAACTACTCTAACATTGAAAGGGAGAGCCTTAGTGTGGTTTTTGGCGTGGAGAAATTCAAGAAATTTCTACTTGGTGCTAAGTTCATTATCCATAATGATCAGAAACCTCTTTGTAAACTTTTTGCACATGACAAGGGTGTACCTCTCAACTGTTCCGCTCGAATTCAGAGATGGGCTCTTAGACTCTCCCAGTTTGACTATGTTTTCAGATATTCGAAAGGCAAATGTAACGTAAATAGCGATTGTCTCAGTAGGCTGCCACTACCTACGACTGTAAGGGAGCTAGAACCGTACGAAATGATTTTTGCTGTGAACACTCTTGATAAAACTCCTGTCACGTGTGAAAATATAAAAACTCATACTGATATGGATAGCGAACTATGCCAACTTAAACAATACATAAAGTTTGGCATGCCTCCTAAACCTGATCCCAATTTTTCAAAATTTAAGAACCTGCTACCTCAGATGACCATCATGAAGGGTTGCATACTTTATAAAGAACGGGTTCTTATTCCCAAGTCACTGCGTAGTTTAGTCCTTGAAACATTTCATGATGGACATCCTGGCATTTGTGGCATGAAATCGTTGGCCAGATCTGTTATTTGGATTCCCGGAATGGACAAAACTATTGAAGACATCGTAAAATGTTGCCCCCAATGTCAATCAAATCGAGCAAAACCTAAGTCTAGAAATGTAGAATGGCCTACTCCTTCTCGTCCTTTTGAACGCATTCATGTCGATCACTTTTTCTACGAGAATAAAATTGTTTTCATTGCTGTAGATGCATTATCTAAATATATTGGATGTAAAGTGGTACCATCCACGAGTGTGTCAGATACTGTCGATGCGTTGAGAATGATTTTCAGCAGAAACGGGTTGTGTGATGTGCTCGTAAGTGACAATGCTTCTAACTTTTCGTCTCAAGACTTCAAAGATTTTCTTATTTCCAACGGCATTGAGCACCTCACACCTCCGCCCTACTCTCCAGCAAGCAATGGTCAAGCTGAGAGGGGGGTAAGAGTCATTAAAGACTTGTTGAAAAAACTATCTTCTTCCGAATCGTTCAAATCCCGTCTAGCGAAAGCATTATTTCAATCGCATTGTATTCCGCATAGTGTTACAAAAATTGTTCCCTCTGTTGCGCTGAACAATCGTAAATTTGTTACTTCCAAAGATAGAGTTCATCCTAAATTTTCTGTGTCCAGGTCTAAGCCTATGTATGTAACTCAATTTGATGTCGGGGATCATGTTCTCGCTCTGAATTTAAGAAATGGTCCCAAGTGGTTGAAGGGAATTATTGTTAGTAAAGTTGCCGTTAATATCTTTCATGTTTAAATATTAGCATTAAATGTAATCTGGAAGAGACATTCAAATCAGCTGTTGCACAGTAGTTTGGAATCTACCGGGAGGGGAGCAGCAGAGACTCCTGCTTTTCAGCCTGTTAACAGCTCTCCTGAGCAAAATGAACCTCGTAGATCAGGCAGAATAACCAAACCTGTAATACGAATAGGTTGTTGAGTTCCTCCTTCCCTTTGTCACATATTCATCTAAAGGGAGGGAAGTTGTTGTATAGTGACGCTCTTGGGATATTTATGGAGGTTCCGGCTGCGGAGATTTATGAGTCTCGCTCGCTCGGAGTTTCCGGCGGAACCGCCGATGCGCGCCTGGTATTTACAAGCGCCGGATAGGTCGGAAGCGCGCCTACTGCCGTTCGGAAGTTCATTGTTCGAACTAGACTTAAGAGCAAGCTGTGTGAACTTGAGATCAGTACAATACCAGTAGTCCTGCTGTTCGTTTTGCTATCCTCTTGCCTAGTTTACGGCTAGGCTAACCGATCTACAAGTGCTGTCCAGTAAACCTTATATCTTGCTGAAATTCCAAGATATTGCACGGGCACAACATTGAGAACCGGGCACAACATTGAGAACCGGGCACAACATTGAGAACCGGGCACAACATTGAGAACCGGGCACAACATTGAGAACCGGGCACAACATTGAGAACCGGGCACAACATTGAGAACCGGGCACAACATTGAGAATCGCACATTGTTGTGAACCGCGCACAACTGTCACTGGTTATTGCTAAGGTGTCGATTCATTTAGTGAAAAGCGGGAACTGTGTGCGTTATTGAGAACCGCGTACAATATTGAGAACTGCGTACAATATTGAGAACAGCGGTTATGATTATTAATATTTTGCAGGAAAGATTATCCCCAAATTACATCACATTAGAAACAAGAGCTCAAACTAATTACAAGCACAGCATAACTCAAAGTCAGAGATGCGGTTGAACTGCTAACAAAAATAAAATAAATAATGAAGGCATCTACGGATGCTTTATTTCCAATTTCAAGCCTGATACATATCACCTTATACATTGGATTTTCAAATGCCTTATAACTAACGCCAGGACGCCATTACGCTTTCCCCCGGTCAAGACCGGTACCCATTTCAGACACCTGGGTAGAGTGGGGTATTGTGCTTGGAATTTTTCCCCTATACCCAGCAGAGAAAATCGCCACCAGCGCCGGGACTCAAACCAGGGTCTGCCTGGACGGAGGCAAGTTCGCTAGTCTCACGACACGACGAGCAAGTAGACGTCCAAGTAGACGTCTCACAAACGTCCAAGTAGAGGATCTCCAATCACTGTTATTACCTCGCTCGCCTTTGCAGAAGCGATTGGGCGCACTAACTTTTTACCATAGACACCACCAATACACAGAGTGTCTTACTTTTGTTTCCTCTTCTTGCGGTCGAATATACGTTACGTTAAGCCATACTGGTTATCCAAAATTCACTTAGGAAAAAACTATGGGTGCCGCATTCACCGACACGTGTCTGGATTGCACAAACGTACATTAATACTTCAACTGTATTTAGCTTTTGTTTTCCTCGCTGCAGGGGAATATTTCTAGCCATCTGTCAATTTGATTTGAAACAAGAATCCCAGTCTTCATTTACCTAGGAAACGCTATGTTTCCAAGCTTTTACCACGAATTAACTTCATACAAGATTATAATTTCCTTTGATTTGATAGAAGACTTCCAACGCAAATAACCAAAGTTTATAAACAAGCAAAATGCAACATAAATGGACTTCGTTTTCGAGAGTCGCCGCATGTCAACGTGATTTCATAAAGAGGCGTAGTTAAACAGTGACGAGAGTCTCCTCGATCACGTAACTAATGACGTTATGAACTTTCCAGATGCAGTTTTCTCCAGTTTACGGCACAAAGAAAGCTGTGCTGCATCATAATACGAGTCTTCCAAGTCAGACGTCTTGAAGACATTCTCCATAGTTTCCACCCGAAATTCCTTATCTGGAGTCAACTCATTCCCAAAAAATTCTTCATGAACTTTACCTGTATTGAAATTCAGTATGAAATCATGCTATCTATATTAAAAGAATACAATTAAATTTATTGTATTCTTTTTCTTGAGTTAAACTTTACTTGGGTTTAACTTAGGTCAAATCTTGAATGCTGCTAGATTTTTTCATGGAGTTTTATGAGCATGTGGCTGTAGTTCTAGTAGAGCTTTGCGTGCAACCGCCATGGGTGAAACTGAAGTTCAATATTTAACTCAAATTTAATGCCAATAGTAATAAGCAATTTTGAAAATATATCGTGGATCGTGCCCTCATTTAGCTTCGATTGAGTATTCATGAAAATTGATTTGTGGCTACTGGCTGGTTAGCATCATTACGAAAATTCCCTCCGTGTACCACCGGTGGCTCACGTGGCGGTTAACTTGTAAAACTAACATGACAAGCCATATTTGCAACCGAGCAGTCATTCCACGTTTACTTGCAAATGCCAACCCTAAATTTTGTAAGTCTTACCGAGAGCTGCCAGAAGTTTTTATCATAAAAATATTCAGTCCGAAATATTATGATGGCACTCAATATTTTGCAGGAGTATTAAAGATAAAGGCAAAACGTTTGTTTGAAACAATTTGAACAATTTATTTTTCACGATTACTGAGATAAATCTGCATGAGGCCTGCGGGTATTTGAACAGGAAAACAATTGGTGACATTCTCACTTAAACATGCATAATACCCGAGACGTCAGCACCGTTTCCATGCTCTCCCGACTACCTTAACTTGAAAATTCGTTCATTATGCAGGAGAACAATTGGTGTTATCACAATTACTGAGATAAATCTGCATGAGGCCTGCGGGGATTTGAACAGGAAAACAATTGGTGACATTCTCACTTGAACAAGCATATGTAATATTCGAGACGCAATCACAATTTTCCTTCTCACCCGACTCCCTGTAACTCGAAAATTCGTTCTAGAGCCATTACGGCGGCGCCAAACGAGCGTGACTTGTCAACGTCGCGGGTAATTGAACAGCCGCCACAGCCACCAAAAGAGGAAGTGTGTCCCAAGAGACGAAAATGCAAAGCAAGGACAAAGGCATCCAAATGGGCAGCGAGAAGAATGAGGATACGAAAATGCATGAAGAAATCCAAATGGGCAGCGAGAAGAATGAGGATACGAAAATGCATGAAGAAATCCAAATGGGCAGCGAGAAGAATGAGGATACGAAAATGCATGAAGAAATCCAAATGGGAAGCGAGAAGAATGAGGATACGAAAATGCATGAAGAAATCCAAATGGGCAGCGAGAAGAATGAGGATACGAAAATGCATGAAGAAATCCAAATGGGCAGCGAGAAGAATGAGGATACGAAAATGCATGAAGAAATCCAAATGGGCAGCGAGAAGAATGAGGATACGAAAATGCATGAAGAAATCCAAATGGGAAGCGAGAAGAATGAGGATACGAAAATGCATGAAGAAATCCAAATGGAAAGCGAGAAGAATGAGGATACGAAAATGCATAAAGACATCCAAATGGAAAGCGAGAAGAATGAGGATACGAAAATGTATGAAGACATCCAAATGGGAAGCGAGAAGAATGAGGATACGAAAATGCATGAAGAAATCCAAATGGAAAGCGAGAAGAATGAGGATACGAAAATGTATGAAGACATCCAAATGGAAAGCTAGAAGAATGAGCATACGAAAATGCATAAAGACATCCAAATGGGAAGCGAGAAGAATGAGGATACGAAAATGTACAAAGACTTCAAAATGATGAGCTAGACGAATGTGGGTACGATAACGCAAAGCTAGAAGGAAGAGAGCTTGGTAAAGTAAAGAAAAACGAGACTGCATGAAAATGCAAAACAAAAAAGCAAAGCCTCAAAAAAACAAAACTAGAAAAGCAAAGATTCGAAAAGGCAAAACAAGAAGAGTAAGGGCTCGAAAATCCGTAGCAAGAACGATGTCATCTAAGTGAGAAGCTAGAACAAGGATGCAAAAAAGCGAAGCAAGATACAAACATGGAAATACGGAGGCAGAATGACGAGGATTCTAATATATAGTAGTGGATAAATTTTATACAATGGGAAATAGAGTCGAGAAAAAATGAAAAATAATTTTTAGACATATCGTATAGGTACTAGAAATCAAGCAGAGAAAAAATATTATGAGAGGAAAATGAAATCTACATAATGCTAGTACAAAACTTACTTCAGACCATAAAGAAGTGTCATTCATGAGCACCAGTATTTCAGGTGAATTTATTCTGAACTTGATTCGGTATGCAAGCAGATGGGAGAAACAGAAGTACCGAGCAGACTAGCCAGGACAATAAAAAAATAAACCCGTAACCGCGTTAACCAGGATTATTTCAATTCTTGCACTGCCATACAATTACTTTAACGATCACAAAAACTTGCTCAAGTTTTTCAAAGTTTCACGATCGGAAGCAGCACTTCCTCTGCGCCACCTAACACCTGCCGGGCAGCAAGACCTCACTGTAACAACCCACAGATGTGGCTCGTGTGCAGTGAAACATCCCACATGTTACATCCCGCAGTGGAACATGTGAAGTGCTACGGGCTAAACTGAAGTTTAAAAATTAGAATTATCTTTGCTGATCAATTAAAAAACGAACATGAAATAGATCGTGCCTTTATTTAGTGCTCATTAAGTATTTGTGAAAATTGAGTGAGTATCAGCTGGTCGGTCAGCAACATTATGAAAATACCCTCAATGACCATTTGAGGGTCACGTTGCATTCAAAATGTTGACATCAGTATTACATGTTACATAACACATTTGTGACTTGTATGCAGTATAACATGATGTTTTCAACTAAAGTTCAACACTCAAAAGTGGTGGCGAGGAAGTTGTCCGTTGATTTAATGAGTGAACGAAGACCTTCATTAGACGCCTCAAATGAAGCATGTGAATAGAGCCAATAGTGTCCCAAACATTCAAAATATTATTCATATTTTAACGAAATTGTAGGTCTGACTTTTGGATATTTGGAGCATAATATGATAAAAATAAGCGCCGAGTTAAAATAAATGCATAAAGTATCAAGGATTTTCTTTAAATTCGCTAATTCACATTTCGAGTAAAAAAGAAATAACATTTTATAAAATACCAGTCTTGAAATGAGCTGTTATTAGAAACACACCGTTTAATATACTTTAATTTGGTAAAATTCAACAATTCACTCCAGTTTTTCACAGACTACAAGAAAATTCATACCTATTGAATAATAACCAAAAAAATGTTATACCCTGGGAGCTGGCATTATTTTCGAACTTTACTACCAAAGCCTCTTTGAAACAGCACTCCCCAACGCTAAGTTATTTTTCTTCCAATGTTTAACCCTAGTTGTTCATTGCACTTTTAGAGCGCAGTCAACCAAGAGACCACACGCACGCGCTCGCAACTACACTCAACAACGACCAAGATGCGACTGACGCGGTTGAGTCAGTTTGTGTCCGCAGTCCTGAAACTTCAGCTCCGAAGATCAGCTGTTGCGCGGAAACGATGCGTCCTATAACTGCGCTCATAGCTGCAGGTCTCATCAAGAAGTTACAGGCTCAGCACTCGACTTTCATGCGTTATTTTTTTCTTTACACGAGTAGAGTGGAATATGTCAGAAGCGTTCTTGACAGAAAAGGTATGGCAGCTATTCGCTTTTTTTTTACTTTTTCCTAGGAATTTAGCATATCTTTATCCATGCAAACCTTATTTTCTTGTGAAAGAATTATTGTCGACAAAAATATCGGAAAAGCATCACATGATTATTTGATGGCTTGTACATGAAACATTGCATTATATGAGCCTTTCTTCCGTAACGAAGATTAGTTTGAAGTTCAGTAGTAATTAAGGGAAAATAGTATAGATATTTTTTAATATTTTTTAAAAAATAGAGCAAGATGATGCACACTTTCATATCGAATGTAATGCATATGTCTACGACAAACAATTTTTCTGTCGATCCCAAAAATCAACGAATCATGCCACTCTTAATCATTACACTTAAACAAAACAATTTTTCTATTTCTTTGCCTCTGCAAGTTAAAATAAGTCTGTATAATAGCTAGCCCGTTTACCATTAATTTCTCATTTTTATAATACTTTGCGAGCATTAAGAATTAAGCTTTTTGAAGAGCAGTTGAGACTTTTACCACTGAAATTCAGAAGCAGGTTTCTTATTGACTTCCGAAAGATAACATTTGTAAACACTTTGAAAACAATTTTCTGTTGAGTTAAATTTCTTAGCTTATTTAGAATAAAATTGGCATGTCTAAATCTGTAGTAAGTTTTCTCTAGCATGTCTAGCTCTTCTCCACAGCTTACCCACCCGATATGCAAAACCACTGGCAGGCTGTCGTGAAACTTGTCAGCTGATAAAAAACCTGAACTTGAACTTGAACTTGAAATTGAGGGCCGACAGCGTCGGGGCCTTTATAACGGCCTACAATTCCCTCCACAATTTTCACACAAAAAGTTCAGCGCCTAGTACCAGACTTGTCAGCTAAACTACTCAGGATCTACCAATCCTTGTTACAAGCTGCCATTGGATGGCATCACTGGGATAACCAGTGTGTCAAAACACCATCCCCAGGCATATTGGGTCATTACTGACCACCCTACCTGACTGGATCATTGCCAGTCACTGTCTCTTACTCCAGGCACGCACAAGAAACATTTTCATAGCTTCAATGATGCTCAAATTACACTCCTGATCCAATCCAGCAAGACAGCTCATACCGCAATCGTCTTCAGCACATCTGGCATACCACTCATTCTCTCCATACTGCTCAAGCCCCACATTCATGAAACTTTCTCTCTCCTGCTCATACTTACTACATTCCAGCACAAAATGCCCAATTGTTTCCTCTACTCCACTAATACACTGCCGACATAATCTGTTATTATTCTCATTCCACCTCCATGTACGTCTGTTCACACTCAATGACTTACATCTCACAGCAAACAAGAGTTGACTTCCAAAACTACCATCATAGAACATCTCAAACTTAGGTGCTTTTTTTTTCATATACCAGTCAAGTGTAGGCTTCCGCATCAGGCTAAGCTTCCACTTATTCAATCCATACTCTTTTGTTTGCCTCTCAATTTCTTTCTTCCACCTCTTGCAGTCCCACTCAGGCCCTACACCTCCAGCATTTAATAAACTCCAGTCATCTACAGGTCTCCCAATTCTAACATGAATAATCTTTTGCATACTAAGTTTCCTTGCATGCCCCCAGCACACTTTCTCCTAATAGCTTACACTCAGATTCCATTCAAAGATTCGCCTTACCCACCTGCTATTCAGCATTCTTTCAATTTTCACCTTATAATTCAGCACTGCTTTCATCATTCTTTCTGAAAATAGGCTCCACCCAAGCAGTGTGCCGAGAGCTTACGGATGCGGACCAAAGAAATGCGTGAAAATATATCATTTTGCATCCCCATGCTTTGGTAAGCGCAAAAAGATAATTCAACAAACTGTTATTTTTCAGCGAAAACATCAGGATTGATGAAGAAAAAGAAAATTAAAATGAAATACTCTAATAAACCTTCAGCTAAAAGGCCAATGCCTTTTTCCGCTGAAATTCCAGTGTCAGTTTTCGAACGACTTCCCCCTCTAGAAGATCTGAGTGATGTTAAAGAACCTAGTGAGAGCAATGAAAAAGAAAAAAAAAGATGCTTTATTCTAATAAAATATGATAGATTTCAATTTGTAAATTTATTTTTCAAATGCCATATAACTAGCACCAGGACGCAATGACGATTACCACCGGTCTAGCCGATACCCACTTCTGACACTGGGTTAATTGGGGAATTGTGGCAAAGTTCTTCCTTTTCCCAACGGAGAGAATCATCGGGTGGCACTGCCGGGACTCGAACTGTCGACACCTTCCTGTGAAGGGTGAGTTTTCAAGAAAGGAAATAAAATAAGAGTTTATTTCCGATAAAGTTGATACATGAAATAAATAGTTAGTACCACTCGGCCACGGAGATCACGCAAAGTTTGAACTTCACGAGGATCCAGTTCATGCAGGATTTGATCAGCACAAGTTGAATGATTCAGCACGGGATTTGGGCCAGTAAAAGTTATTAATGTATACTAGCATCTTGAATGAAATGGGAAAAGATGTTGAAAAATGAGTGAAGGTATCATACTTACGTACAAGAGAAAGTACACTCCTGCAGTACTTTTGAAATGACAGCAGTTTTGTGTTTTTTTATAACATTCCTTATTTACTGAAGGAATTAGTGAGTTCAAAATACAATCCAAATGAATGGAGAATGTTTATTGATAGCTTAAAGTGGAGCTTGAAGTGCGTCCATATACACAAAGGCTATATTTGTGGTGCAGGAATGGGGCATTCCTAAGGTCTCCAGGAAAATAAGGAGTTGTAAGGAGAGCTACTAAGTTATTGCAATATGACCAACACAATTGGATCATTTGAATTGACCTCAAGAAAGTGTCCTTCCTTCTTGGTCAGCCACGTGGGTACACAAAGTATCCCTGCTTTCTCTGTTTTTTAATTATTAAATAACAATTATCAGACCTAACGTGACAAAAATTATGTTCTCCAGTATAAGTTGTCTTCACGTGTACAAAAAGCCACAACCAGGTAGTCCCAGCAGAATCTTTTACTTGGACCCTCAACGTGTACTAAATAGCATTCGACAGATTCTTCATATGCATAAATACAGGCCTGTTGATAAACAGGAGCGAGCGTGTTCAAGTGTGATGTTGTAGTATTTTATTAACTATTTAAACTTATATTGTATGAGATCGTATGACGAGTAAGGTATGTGATATTTTCGTGTGTGACTAGTGGTAGTAATTTTCATGTAATGCAAACTGAAGTTCGTTCTGAGATCAGCCATGACTGAAAATAGGGCGAGTGCCAAATATTTTGATGGTATGTTGCTGGACATTGGTGTGGTTGTATGCTGCTGTCTTTTTCTGATGAATACTGATTTTTGGTCAATATTGAATATAATGTTGTCAACGAATTTCATAATTTAGTAGGTATAGATAGGTAATATAGTCGATTTTAAGACGTTTTACACGAATGACAATGTGCCATGAAATGCTTAGTTTAGGAGATGTAGGATAAACAACGCCAGGTAAGAATAGCATTAACGGCAGTTTCGATATGGCTCTTCCGGCGTTTTGCGGACGCGGACCACGCCAAGTTTTTTGGCGGGAGTCATCGGCCTCGGTATGGAATTGTCCAATTGTGTTGTAAGGTTTGGAAGTATAAATGTGCGTGGATGGAATGCAGGAAAGTTAGATGACCTCGTAGTAGAATTTGAGAATGGAAAATTGGATTGTGTTGGTGTAGTAGAGACCCAAATGCGTGATAGAGTCAGTTTAACATGTAAGGAGAATAAGTATCATATGATAGGAAAAGGGCGTGTAAATTGGCAAAAAAGAGGTGGTGGAGTTGGTTTGATTGTAAAGAATGCTCTAAATTGGAAATTAGAGGAACTTCCTGTTGGAAATGAACCTGAAAGTGAAGATTTGTTAGCAATTAAGTGTGAAAGAATGCATGCCAGAGAATGTATTGTTGTGATTGTATGTTATATGACAACTGATGGGATTTTAGCTCATGAAGAGAATGTAAAAAAGTATGAAATATTAACAAGGATTGTACGAGAACACTGCAGGTGCCCTCTGATTGTGATGGGTGACATGAATGGCCATGTTGGTATACTTGGTGAGCCGGTGAATGCAAATGGACAAAAATTGATAGATTTTTGTGATGAGAATGAACTTGAAAACCTGAATGTAACAATAGGAAATGGCTTGCATACATGGCAAAGCAGGGAATGGAAAACTGCAATTGACTATATGA
Source organism: Morinoia aosen (assembly GCA_030386875.1). Lineage (NCBI taxonomy): Eukaryota > Metazoa > Arthropoda > Malacostraca > Amphipoda > Talitridae > Morinoia > Morinoia aosen. The sequence goes on from CM059573.1 coordinate 5,906,646, forward strand.
TTGTGAATAGTAGAGCAAGAGAGTGTGTCAATGAAATGTTTGTAGATGAAGATGATTTTGATATTGATAGTGACCATAAAATGCTTGTGCTTGAATATAACTGGGGTAGAAAGGAGTCAATGCAAAAGGTCAGTAGTGTGAAAGAAAGTTGGCAGATAAAAAAGGCAAACTGGGAAGAATTTAAGAATGAATTGAGTAGGTATAACTGGAACAGGTGTGGAAATGTAAATGACCTAAATGGTGAGATTGCAAGAACCTTGTATGATGTGGCAGAGCAAAAGATTGGTAGAATAAAATGTAGGAAAGGGACAGGGAATGCCAGGTGGTTTACAAGTGAGATAAAGGAAGAACGAATGAGAAGAAAGACTTTAAATAAGAAACAACGCAGTATGAGGAAAATGTATGAAAGAAACAGAATTACTGAGGATGAATGGCAGAGTGCATGGAATGAGTACAAGGACCAGCAGAAGAAAGTAAGGAGAATGATTAATGAGGCTAGAGTTAAAGAGGAGAGACACCAAGTTGAAAATCTAAGAAAGAAAGGTCCAGATGGAATAAAAGATTGGTATAAGTTTATACAAGGTAATGATAGAAGTAGTGAAGTTCAAGTTGATGAATTAGTAGTTAATGGTTGCAGTGTGCAAGATAGGATGCAACTGGTGAAAGCAGTTGAAGAATACTGGGAGGACATTGGTGGAATGAATGAGCAGGTTACAGATAATGCACCCATAAATTTTCTGATTGATGAACGTGAACTGCAAATGGAAGACGAAATCACTTGTGAAGAGATTGTAAGTTTTTTGAAGAAAGTGAAAAATGGAAAGGCATGTGGCCCTGATAAGATCCCATATGAGTTCTATAAATTTGGAGGAGAGAGTGTGGTCAGTATGTTGAAATGTTTATTTGATGAGATATGGAAGAGTGAAAGAGTACCGGATGACTGGAACAAGTGTAATGTAGTTCTGTTGCATAAGGGTGGACATAAGAGTATGAAAGAACTTAAAAATTACAGACCAATTGCACTGGGTGACACTGTATGTAAGATATTTTGTGGTATTTTGAATGAGAGAATGAAAAATTTAGTTGAGAAATTAGGAGTCCTAGGTGAAGAACAGAATGGTTTTAGGCAGGATAGACGTGGGGAAGATAATCTGTTTGTAGTGAGTGAAATAATTGAGCGAATGAGGAAGGATGATAAGAAGGTGTATTTAGCATTCCTGGATATTGAAAAAGCGTATGACAGAGTGGATCGGGTTAGGCTCTTTGAAGTTCTGAGAAAAGTTGGGTTTAGCAGAAAAATAGTAAAAATTGTACAAAGTCTGTATGAGAACACAAGCGCTATATACAGGTTAGGAAATTTGGAAACTGGGCAAGTGAGGAGTGTTAGAGGAGTGAGACAGGGCTGTACTCTGTCTCCCCTGTTGTTTGGATTGTACACAGAAGAATTAGCAGTTCGACTGAGAAGGAGTGGCTTAGGACTGAAAGTTGGTAATGAGAGACTGAGCTGTTTGTTGTATGCTGATGATGTGGTTGTGGTTAGTGGATGTGGACATGAACTGCAAAGGATGCTTGACATTGTGAACGGATATAGTACAGATTTCAAGATGAACTTCGGTGCCGACAAAAGCAAGGTTATGGTTATAAATAGTGATGAGACTGATAGAGACAGACTGTGGAATATTGGAGAAATCAGAATAGGTAGAACAAAAGAATACAAATATCTAGGTTGTATGATAAGTGAAGATGGATGCACTAGAACTAAGGGTGAGAAAGTGGCAAAAGCTATGCAGTGGAGTGGACGATTAAGTAGCGTGGCCAGATACAGAGCAAACAAGTATGAATGTGTGAGAGGAATGTGGAAGTATGTTGCTGTACCTAGTGTCATGTATGGTATGAGTGCTCTTGCCTGGAATGGAAGTGATCTTGAAAAGCTGGATGTAATACAAAATAAGGTAGGACGGTTAGCATTGGGTGCTCCAAAATGGACAGCTACAGAAGCCATTAGAGGTGACCTTGGGTGGAGCCTATTTTCAGAAAGAATGATGAAGGCGGTGCTGAATTATAAGGTGAGAATTGAAAGAATGCAGAATAGCAGATGGGTAAAGCGAATTTTTGAATGGAATCTGAGTGTAAGCTATTGGGAGAAAGTGTGTTGGGGGCATGCAAGGAAGCTTAGTATGCAAAAGATTATTCATGTTAGAATTGGGAGACCTGTGGATGACTGGAGTTTAATAAATCCTGGAGGTGTAGGGCCTGAGTGGGACTGCAAGAGGTGGAAGAAAGAGATTGAGAGGAAAACAAAAGAGTATGGATTGAATAAGTGGAGGCTTAGCATGGTGCGGAAGCCTACACTTGACTGGTATATGAAAAAAGAAGCACCTAAGTTTGAGATGTTCTATGATGGTAGTTTTGGAAGTCAACTCCTGTTTGCTGTGAGATGTAAGTCATTGAGTGTGAACAGACGTACATGGAGGTGGAATGAGAATAATAACAGATTATGTCGGCAGTGTATTAGTGGAGTGGAGGAAACAATTGAGCATTTTGTGCTGGAATGTAGTAAGTATGAGCAAGAGAGAGAAAGTTTTATGAATGTGGTGCTTGAGCAGTATGGAGAGAATGAGTGGTATGCCAGATGTGCTGAAGATGATTGCGGTATGAGCTGTCTTGCTGGATTGGATCAGGAGTGCAATTTGAGTATCATTGAAGCTATGAAATTGTTTCTTGTGCGTGCCTGGAGTAAGAGACAGTGACTGGAATGAGCCAGTCAGGTAGAATGGTCAGTAATGACCCAATATGCCTGGGGATGGTGTTTTGACGCACTGGCTATCCCAGTGACGCCATCCAATGGCAGCTTGTGACAAGGATTGGTAAATCCTGAGTAGTTTAGTGGACAAGTCTGGTACCAGGCGCTGAACTCTTTGTGTGATAACTGTGGAGGGAATTGTAGGCCGTTACAAAGGCCCCGACGCTGTCGGCCCTCAATTTCAAGCTCAAGCTCAAGCTCAAGGTTGAGTTAAATTAAGATATTTTAGGCTTACTTAGGTTAGGATACTTAACTAAATTAACTTTACCAAACCTAACCTTACCTATCGTTACGTCAGAACCGGATTTCTGCTCATTTACCTCTCCGTTTGTTCAATTTTATAAACGACGTTCCTATAACTTCAAAGTTAAATATCTCCAAAAATAAGAATTTCCGGGCATATTGTCATTCATGTAAAACGTCTTAAATCGACTATATTACCTATCTATACCTACGAAATTATGAAATTCGTTGACAACATTATATTCAATATTGACCTGATTTTTTAATACATAGGTCGAACTTAAATGCCAAAATTGGGTCAATGTGAAGTTTCATGCAATCACGGAAAATGGAAATTCCGATTTAAAGAATCACTGTAGGAGCACATTTAATAATGTTTCCCAAAAAAGACCTTGTCGCTGAAGCGTTATTTTTGAGTTATTAAACTTCAAAGTTGGCAACCGCGCCAACACATTTCAACCCCATATTAAAAACGTATGAGGTTGGGTCGTGAGCGAAAGGCACAGTTCTTTTACAGAACACGAGAAATCACTAAAGGAAGACATTTAAGAACGTTTCGCAAAAATGACATTCTACTCGCATATGCGTTATTGTACAGTTATTTAACTGAGAAGGTATAAGAGCGTCGAACATAACAGGCTTACCCGCGCCAAACGAGAGATTCGAGTATGTGTTCCAACAATACGCAAGGTTGCCAAAGTTATTGATTTTAAGGTATTGTTTTCGGCAAAACTTAGTGCGTGCAATTAGAATACTTATGAATATGATGAAATAAATAAGAAAATGAGATATTCTCATTAGTTAGTAATTCAAAATAGATCATAATATCACCAATATTGGAATAGTCAAGACTTAAATTGACACGGACTTCTCATCAGTTTGAATATGGCGGCAGTTGCGGAAGGTGTGTGTGCCGGTTGCTCTCCGAAGCTTTTCGAATGCATCAAGCATTATTATGGTGACGATTGTGCTAGTCAGAAAACGTTCGTTGCGCACGGTGTTATGTATGGAATTGAAGAAAATGATTTAATGGATTGTCCTCAATGTGGTCACAAATTAACGTATAACAACAACCGGAAAACATTTTACTGTTGCAATTATAAGAAAATTAAGAACGGGCCCCGCCATTTTCGTGCTTATGTAAAACAATTGCTCACGCTACTGTCATAGTGTCATTAGAAGAACTGTGCCTACCCTCACGGACCCAACCTCTTTACGTTTGTAATAGGGTGTTACCTTCCGTTATTCATTACATTGTGGTCAACTGCCTTGCGCGCGGGACAAATTCTGCTCGGCGCGGTCGCTTCTTTCGGCGCGGTCGCACTCTTTGAAGTTTAATAACTCAAAAAACAAGCTTCAGCGACAAGGTCTTTTCTGGGAAACATTATTAAATGTGCTCCTACACTGATTCTTTGAATCGGAATTTCCATTTTCCGTGATTGCATGAAACTTCACATTGACCCAAAATTGTTCTAAAAACAACTGTATAGTGTGCGTGGTTTATTATTATAGTGTTTGTTTTCAGAATAATATGTGTTTTTAGGTTTAACGTGTAACAGACATGCCTAAAATTGTTGACAAATCTGGTCTTCCTGGCTGGAAAGGGCAAGAATGTTGAGGCTTCTGTTGTAATTTGTCTGGCGTTCAAGGGAGTCTACCCATCGATTTTTAATTTTTGGACCATAAGTTCTGAAATTGGCCGAGCTTGTGTAATTTTTTAAAAGAAACACATTTTGCTCCTGTAACTTTTTTAATTTATGCCATAGTTGTTGAGAAAATTGGATATATATTTTTGTAAAGTTTTATTGGATATTTTGTAAAAATAAAAGTAAATGAGTTTTCATGTTAGAACGAAACCAAAGACAGTTTCAGGATTAATTTTTGTAACATTAACAAAGTAATGATTCTGGATTTTCCATTTTTTTGATACAGGGATTGAAAATTCATGATTTTTGATCCCCCATCACTCCTCTTTGTGGGGGAGGGGGTTCTATTGCTTGTAGCCATAAAATTATAGGTAAATTTGAAGGATTTGACAGTCATCGATTTTTTAAATTTTTATGCCTCAGCATAGGTAATTGAATCAAAATAAATCAGTTTTCTTCTATGCACTTTCCTTCTGTAATGAGTATTTTATTAGTTATAGTGGTAAATGACTTATTGCAACTTCAGTGTTTGAAGCGGCAAGTAATTCGAGGAGTGCGTCGGACAGCAACACTGCAATGCATTCTTGCTTCCAGCGCGATCGCCATCAAAGATGTAACCAAACTTACCGCTATACCTCGTTAAATACTCATTTGACGAAAAAAGTGTATGGATAAAAAGTTGTTTATTTTGATGTTATTACCACAACTCAAGCAACAAAAATTAAAAAATCGATGAGTAGCAGTTTATTTGAGCGCATTCGTCTTGAGAGACGAAACTAAACCTACCGCTATAACATGTAATATAATCATTTCAGACGGAAAGTGCTTAGAAAAAACTTGTTTATTTTGATTCAATTCATTAGGTTAAGGCACCAAGAAGTGGAAAATTGATTACTGTCATATCCTTCAGATTTACCAAATTTTAGGACATTATTGATTTCAACAAATCCCACAAGCATAATGAAAGTAGCAGTACATATTGTTACTTTGGGTTACAAATTTAATTTGTTCCAAGTGCCATCTTGTAACCCAAAAAATTTGGGTTTTTGTGAAAAAGAGGACAGAAATTGATTTCCAATTATTGCTGCCTAAACATAGCTAATTAAATCAAAATAAACAATTTTCCTTTCATGCACTTTCTGTTGTAAATGAGCATTTAGCGAGTTATAGCAGTATGTTAATTTTCATCTTTGATGACTGAAATAGGCTCGAATAAGCAGCTAGAATGGCTAGAGTGCGCTCGATTATTCGTGTTCGTTGGAAGGGAGAGTCCATTTTAGTCTTCCTCTCAGAACAATTTATTTCTGCTTCAAACACTACAGTTGCGGTAAGTAATTTATCTCTATAACTCATTAAATACTCATTTACGACGGAAAGTGCATTGAAGAAAAATTGTGTATTTAGATCTAATTAACTATGTTTACGCACCATAAAGTGGACAATTAATTACTGTCCTTTCCTTCACATTTACCAAAATTTGTTTCCCAAAATGATTTTCTCATACAAATGTTATAAAACAATATAATTCATTACCAACATCTATAAAAGCCTATTTTCATTAATTTTCTTTACTCATACATTTAATAAAGAATTTACATTTTATAATTCGTACTAAGAGAATGAACGCTACTGAGAGAATGAATTAGTGATGAGGTTAATAAAGAGGCTTGAGAGGCAAGGTGTGTGTGGGAGGAACCATATGACTTCGTTGTAAGATGCTGTTGTTCAGTTATTCCTAAGAAAAATGCAATCACAAAGCGTGATGTTGAGACTTGTCTATAAAAAAAAGGCACCTGGGAAGAATATTAACATTTGTAACCCAATATAAAGCTGTCCCTTTGTAACATAAAAAAAAAATTGTGAAAGAAGTCATTCGTAATGCAAGGTACATTGTGTTTCATTGAATCCAAAGTAAAACACAATATAGGTGTAAAAGCACACTCTTGGTTGTTACATGGTCACTGCAGGAACAAGAATGTGGATATAAATGTGAAAACCATAAGCTCTGTTCTCAGTATTTGAGTGTTTTCTAAACATTTGCTGAAAAAAGAGCACTACATCAGACTCTGTAGACAAACATATTCAAGATGTAATAATCAAGATCTGAACACTTCTCATATTGAATATCTCTCAAATGAAACCATAAATGCTCCTTTCTCAGTACAGATAATTTTTTACCAATTGACTTTCAGTAAATATGTCAGCTGGTCCTCAGTAGAACAATATACATCAATTTTATGAAAAACATGTTCAACTCCGAAAAAAAAATATGTAACCTATGATATTTGCTGTCAAGTTTTATTATGAATTGTAATATTGATATTAAATTTATTACTTGGTCACCACTGTAATGTTATAAATTTCTTCATATTACATACATACATATATATACCAGGCTTCTCCTCCCTATGGGAGGGTAGCCGACAGCAGGCCACAATCATCACTCTTAGCACTAGGAGGTGAAAGAGCAATTTCTTCATGTTACAAACCTTTATTAACTTTCATATTAACTTGTGACAAAAACTTCATGCACTTATTTTATTTACTTACTATTTATTAAGTGGACGTGTTTTAAATGCCGTTTTCTTCAGACTTGGCTATGGACTGTAAATGTCTTGTTTAACACAAGATACACTAACAGTATCATTCTGATTTTAATGTCAAATATCTGTTGAGTAAATGTAATCTATCCTAGCTCATGGCGATCAGTTCTTGTTTTCCTGAAATATTGTAAGTTACTCTCACTTCAGAGTTTTCTGGGAGATCTCAGTTAGGACTCACAGGATAGGCAGTAGGTTTAGATTAGGTACATTTGCCCATCCTCTGCTAGGAAAAATTGGCATCCCAAGGGAATGGTGTTGGTTATCTTAACTTCAAATGGGCATTCAAGACTTAGTCTTAAATATTCATTCTCTTTTTTCATATCTTTCTTTTCCTATCTCTTCTTTGGCCTTTCTTCATATTCTTTTTCTTGCAATTTTAATATGTACAATGCCATTCCTTCAGGAGAATACAACTATTGTTTCTATGCAAATAAGCACTCCCAAGGGGAAAAAGTGAAGTCCTGAGTCAACAGTTAAGTAGGCTTTCCTTATGTGAAAATGAAAGAAGTTGTTTATTTAGTTTTGGACCATCTTTCTTTTGTTTGTTGTTGTCCTGTTTTTTTTTATCACCTACTACTTTCTTACTTAACTTCTATCTTGTTTCATATTTTTTAAACTTGCTGTTTTCATGTGCAGGAAATCTTGGAGCCTCTCTCTGTCTTTTTTTTAAAACTTTCTTGGGGTTAGGGAAGCTTAAGCTAACTTATCTAATCCAATCATTGTAAGATATTCTGTGTTGAGATTTAATTTGAGCTTACATTCAATTTATAATAAATAGCCCCTTCTATTTGCTGTTTTGAGATCACATTGATTGTTGCTTAGGAGTCTTAAACTAAGTTATAGTTAAAATCCCCTTATTTTCAATTTGAAAGATTTGTATGTGATTTCCTTCTGTGAAATAAATTGCTTTATTTATTTAAAAGTTAAAGTTCATCTTATGTTTTCATTTACTGTATTGAATGCTTCAACAATCTCACATTTTGATTTAATTCACAAAGCCATGCACTGTAGATTAGTTGTGTACATCTTCTAAAATATTCCATTTACTGTTTTTTCTGTTTTCAATTTTGTAAGTTGAGCATTTTCAGAATTATTTTATTCAATGTCTTATTGTAATTTTTAATCCAGGAAAATGTTAACAAGCTTTTTATTGCATGATTGATGATATTCAAATGCCATTTTACAAAGCCTTCCTAAAGTCCTAGTTAAGAGATTCTTTATTTCCTCTAATTGTTTATATTGCAGAATGCAATGGACTAAAGAACTACCTCTAGCATGTTTTTAACATCTAGTTTATTTACAACTGTTGAAGATAACTTCATTCATGCCTAATGATTTTCTGATCAAATTTTACCTGCATTTTTTTTAGAGCTTTGTTGTAGCAATGGTATTCATTGTAGAAACTAGTGAGATCCTAAATATGAAATGAATTATGACTGATATTAAACAAATCCTTGTAGATTAAAACGACAAACGACAATTACAATTGTATATTCAGAGCTACCCTCAAAATATATATAATCTCTCCATTGTGTAGGTTGGTTGATCATTCAATTTTGCCCCATCTTCAAAATGTTTGTTGTTCATACTACCTTTGCTCCAGGTTATCTACCATCATGGAGTTAGCGGAAGTCCCTGCAGAAGACGGTGGCTTGTGCATCGTGTGCGAGCAGTGCAATGTTGGGAAGGTGAAAGGAAAGCAGCCACTCGGAGACCGCGTTACTAACCACTCAAAGACTCCTCTCACCAAGCTGCTCAGTTCACTGCTCAAGGAGGTTGTGACCCAAGACATGATGCTGTGCATACAGTGCCTCAAGTGCCTCAATAAGAAAGACAAGCTCATGGTGCTTGAAAAACGTGGCTTGGGTCAGTGCAGCTTTACTTTTTGTTATGAGTAGATTGTCCTCAATGCTGTCATGGCTTCTTGTTATGAGTAGGTTGTTCTCTATGCTGTCAAGGTTTTACTTCTTGTTATGAGTAGGTTGTCCTCTATGCTGTCAAGGCTTTACTCCTTGTTATGAGTAGGTTGTCCTCTATGCTGTCAAGGTTTTACTTTTTGTTATGAGTAGGTTGTCCTCTATGCTGTCAAGGTTTTACTTTTTGTTACGAGTAGGTTGTCCTCTATGCTGTCAAGGTTTTACTTTTTGTTATGAGTAGATTGTCCTCAATGTTGTCAAGGCTTTACTTTTTGTTGAGTAGATTGTCCTCTATGCTGTCAAGGCTTTACTTTTTGTTATGAGTAGATTGTCCTCTATGCTGTCAAGGCTTTACTTTTTGTTATGAGTAGATTGTCCTCTATGCTGTCAAGGTTTTACTTTTTGTTATGAGTAGATAGTTCTCTATGCTGTCATGGCTTTACTTTTTGGTATGAGTAGATTGTCCTCTATGCTGTCATGGCTTTACTTTTTGGTATGAGTAGATTGTCCTCTATGCTGTCAAGGTTTTACTTTTTGTTATGAGTAGATAGTTCTCTATGCTGTCATGGCTTTACTTTTTGGTATGAGTAGATTGTCCTCAATGCTGTCATGGCTTTACTTTTTGGTATGAGTAGATTGTCCTCTATGCTGTCATGGCTTTACTTTTTGGCATGAGTAGATTGTTCTCTATGCTGTCATGGTGCTTGAAATGCATGGCTTGGGTCTGTGCAGTTTAGAGCTTTACCCTTTGTAGAGTAGATTTTTTCCTCCATGCGAAGATGCAAGTCAGCTGCTGAAATGGGAACTAAAGAAATATTCTGATTTCATTATTAATGTGGTTTCACTGATACTCATATGACACTTCTTTTGAAATGCAGCAAATTAAGTACACCAAGCCACTTGAAAAAATTATTATTTCAAGATTGATTTTCATAACCAATTCTGTAGCAGTATGCATTCATATTCGAAAAGATAAATTGATCTCAGAATTAGTTATCAGGTCTATAGTAAGTAATTTTTGAGATTTTTGGTATTTGAAAATAGTGTAGACAATCTTACTACTTGAATGGCACTTTTACAATTTGAGGCGTTCTAATGAATGGGTTTTCAAATAATAAACTAAAGTTGAACCATAAAGGAAACGTTAAAAATTGGATTGTAGGAAAAAATTCTAAGCTTGGTCAATTCGATTGATGCAACTTAAAGGGAAAACTTATTTGACCACTAAAGTTAAAGATCAATCCATGCAATATCTGAATTTGACTCAGACCCTTGTACGTATCTCTGGCGATGTTGATGGCACTTTTTTTCCCGGAACTGTTACCAATATAATATTTTTTTCTGTATGTTGGTACATATATGTACCACAAGACACATTTGTCAACAAATTTGTATTGCTGACTTGGTAAACATTCTAGGAAGTTGCCAGATTTTTTAAAGTTATGATTCTGAAATATTACAAAAAATTTGTTTTCACAACTTGGTATGTTAGAACATGATGGATCATTTTTTCTCAGGTGGCAATTCAAAGCCACGACCAAGCAGACCCAAAGGTAAGAAAGCGCCAGGAGGAGGTCAAACCGAGACTTCACAGCGCAGAGGAAAGGGTCAAAAGCGCAAAGCCCTCTCTGGGCTCAACTGCCCCTTGCCTGACAGTAAACAGCCCAAGTTAGGCGAGCCTTCTGAGAGTAAAACTGATCCTGGAAGGCTAGGATCAAGCACCACAACAGACGTGCCATGCATCACCGCTATTAAAGACGAAGTTCTCTCAGATGAGGAAAGCCAGCAGCAGACCACAGAAATTTGCTTCAACTCTGACACAGTGGTGGCTACTACCACCACTCCCCAGTGTCCACATGACCCCCTCGCTCTGGATGCTGAGGAGCCGTTCCACTGCGACCTCATCAAGTCCGAGATCACCGTTGATGGAGACGACTGCGTGGTTGGAGTGCGGTGCGGTGATGGCACCAGCGGCCCTCCGGCTGCCTTGCACGTTGTTTCCAGCATCGGCGGCCCCGCACCTGGTGCTGAGTGCATGTCGCCTGCTGCTGATTTGCCTACTGAGTCCGCTGGCAACACGAGAGACTTGTCTGAAACTTGCTTTTTGGTCCCGCCTGCTCCTTGCTCGCCACACACGCATATTTCCAGTGCTGTGTCTGCATCCAATGCATCTATTTCGTCCTACTCCGACTCTTCAATTATATCCTTCACTAACTCATCATTTGCTTCCTTTTCCAACTCGCCAATTTTGTCTGTTCCCAAGTCCAAGTCATCAGTTTCATCCTCCTCCAAGTCATCAGTTTCATCCTCCTCCAAGTCATCAGTTTCGTCCTCCTCCAAGTCATCAGTTTCGTCCTCCTCCAAGTCATCAGTTTTGTCCTATCCCGAGTCATCAGTTTTGTCCTATCCCGAGTCATCAATTTCATCTATTCTTAACCCATCAATCATATCTATTCCTGAACTACGAGTTGGGTCTGCAGGTACTGATGATTCTGTCTCCATAGTTACGCCCGTTGCAAATTTTTCTCCTACTAGTGGTAGCTTTAGCGATTTTAATTCTAATGGCTACGGTGCTGTAGCTACAAAAGCACCTTCTAACACATTCACTATTTGTTCCAGTGCCAACTTCAATGTTACTGTTAATGCAGCTAGTATTACTGACGCCCCTCTAGGTACTAGTTCTGTTGGTGAACTAGCACCATTATCTGCTGTTAGTCCTGTTGAAAGAAATTCTTCACTATCTAATTCTGTTTCTTTAGGCAACGCTGATCCATCGTTTTCTGCTTCTTATGTTGTACGTGACTCCAATTTGCTCTCTCCAGTCGGAAGCAAGGATACTAACCTGGGGAAGTGGTCAAATGCAGTCACATTCCAGATTGGCGAGAACGCCCCTCAAGTGCTCAACTCTAACACCGAAAGCAAAACCAGTTCTCCTGAAGATGAGACTACTTACATAGATATGCCAAATATTCTCGCTTTTCCTGATGGTCGTACTGAAAGCATTGAGGAAGCGACGTGTTTGGATGCCGCCGAGTTAGCTCATTCTCTGATAGCGGAAGACGACAAAAGGCTACCTCAAGCAGACGTGGGTTGTTTCGCGCGATCTGTGTTCCCCTGCAGCCTGTGCTCGAGGTCTTTCGAGACGGCAGGCGCGCTGCGGCTGCACCACGAGCAGGGGCACAACAAACTCAAGCGAGCGCAGTGCCTCAGTTGTCCTTTCTACTCGTCCGAGTTCGCAGAGGTTGAAGACCACATGAGGAACGAACACCAAACTCAGTCGCAGCATTACTGCAAGTTTTGTGAGGCTACCTTCATTCTCAAAGATTCTCACCAGAACCACATGAAAGTTGTCCACAAAACTAGTAAGTCCAGGACGAATGAGAAGGCTGCGTTTTCTTCTGTCCTCTATAAGGATATGATAACGTGCCCACACTGCGGTGCTCCTTTCGGGACCAACAAAGAGCTCATTGTTCACAATGAGCGAGTCCACAATGGCCAGGCATACTCTTGTAAATACTGCAGCTTCAAGACCAGCAGTTATAAGACCCTGGCACGCCACGATGCCGACAAACACAAAGTCAATAGCGAGTTCATTTTCGTCTGCCGGGAGTGTGAGAAGGAATTTAAAAATGAGGCTGCACTGGAGAAACACTGTGCCGATGATCACGATCTTCAGAAAATCTATTCCTGTAAGAAGTGCGGGGATGTCTTCATAACTGAGGTCATGATGCGGTTCCACGAGGCATCTCATAACTCCTACTGTTGTCAAATCTGCAATTGCGGCTTCAAGAAGCGAGAATTCTACGAAGCTCACATGAAAAAAGTTCATAACAATGATCACGCGGGGCTTAACCTTGAAGTACCAGATGTTACAAGGTCACTTCTTTCACATCAATCCTCTGACTCTCCCGACATATATGAAAGCCAAACCCAAGAAGTTTTGTCTACGACTAAGAATCTCCAGCTTTTATTAGAAACAGTGCAGAATCAGAGCGCCATTTCCGGCCAAGAGCTGTTGCCTGGCAGTGACGAAGGTGTTCGCCAGTATGACAAAGAGACTGCCGATGACTACCTGAAGAAGGTTCGAGGCATTCCCTACAATCAGAAGGTCCCGTGCATATTTTGTCAGAAAAAAGTTACTGCGGGACATCTGCGTACGCACTTCAAGAACCACTCAGGTGTTACTCCTTTCTCTTGTAGTTACTGCAGCAAAGTGTGCATTCAGTCGACAAATCTGCGTAAGCACGTGCGATCTATGCATCCTGAACACTACCCAACTTGGGACATTGCCAAATCAAAGACGCCCAAGAAAATATCCATTGCTTGCGAGTTCTGTGGAGTATTGTTTGACAGTGTTGATGAATGTGAGCTTCACTTGTGGGAACACGTGTCCAGCAAAGATCATGAGTGTTCACGCTGCAAAACAAAGTTTGGGTCGGAACAAAATCTGAAAGAACACATGAAAACTCATTATTTCGACTCGCTGGAAAAATGCAAACACTGTAGGATCAGGACGTTCAAGAATATTGGAGCTTATAATGAACATGTAGAGAATTGCAAGAACCAATGGACGTGTCCAACTTGCGGCATGTGTTTGCGATCTGAAAATAGATTTAGGAAGCACATGAAGGCGATGCATTCCAGCACTGATCCTTACAAGTACGTGTGTCCTGAGCCCGGATGTGACCGGAAATTTTTTGAGAAGCATCGTTACGACGACCACTGCATCACTCACGAGTCAAAGAGGCGGTACCAGTGCCCTCATTGCTCGAAGAAGTTCAAGCGTATACGTCCGATGAAGGAGCACATAAGGAATAAGCACAATGATGTTCGGTGCTCTGGATGTGAAATGCCGTTCACGTCTGTAGACGAACTCGTACAACATCGCATCAAGTTACATTCGTCCGACTTCCGAGAGTGTCCAGAATGTGCCCTCATGTTTGTGAACGACGCCACCCTCGCGAACCACGTGAGGTGCTGCCACCCTGACGATGAAGCCTTCGAGATCCCTCAGTGCCACATCTGCAACGAGCTGTGGGCCAGCGAGGCTGAGCTCAGCACGCACTTCACTGAACACCAAAAGGGCAACTACATTTGCTGTGCGTTTGGTTGTTACGCGAGCTTCCCTTGCGACGAGGACTACCGAGACCACCTGTCAATTGGGCACGAGGACTTGGACTTCGAGTGTGTGTATTGCCAGGCAGACCAGCTGAGCGAGGCGGCCCTGAGGCGCCACTTCGTCGACGCACACGGCAAGGAGCGCCAATGCCCGGTGTGCGCCACTCCCTGCTACAGAGATGAGCACCTCCAGAGGCACGCGTCGCAACACGGTGGCGACTCCAAGTACCTCTGCGATGCGTGCGATTTCACGTGCAACAATCGCTACTGGATGGTGGCGCACTTGAATGGCACTCACCGTGTATCCTCTGAAGACTTGACGGGTTGCATTATGCAGCAGAGGGTGTACGAGTGTTCATCTTGCTCTATTTTCACCGTCACCCTCGAGGACATGACCCAGCACATCCTCTTGCATGAAACTGACAATTCTCGGGTGACGGTGCTGCACGTGCCGACCAAACTCACTGCTCACCAAATCAGCTGTCCTGTCTGCGATACCCCGTGGCCAAACCAGCGCACCATCACGGAACATTTGGAGACGTCAATGCCTTGTTCAGAGCGGCTCTCCCAGTTGAACTACCGCTTCCAAAACGACAATGATGCTGGCTCCGGCCAGGTGGAGGGGCAGATCGAAAATGTAAGCCACGCAGCCGAACCAACGTTGATTACTGGTGATATTGAAGAAACATTGATTGCTGACGACGCTGAATCCATGTTAATCCCCAAAGTTGAAGGTGTTGAGAGTAGTACTGAAAGTGAAGAGCGCTTGGAGCTGATCGGGAACGCCTTGACAGCTGCTGCTGGAGAAGGTAATGCTGGAAATGTTACTGTAGTTGAGCATGACGGGGCTCATTATTTAATATTTAATGATTCAGGAGACCACAATATCGAAGCAGCAGCCCAAGTGGAACGTAGTCTTGTGCTCGAACATTTGACGACGAACAAGGTCGAGCAGTTAGATGACCATGAACCGTCTGAAATAGCGACTGGGTCTATTGAATTAAACGAAGAGGATTTTGCGTCACTGCTCAATAAACCTGAACAACTAGTCTACCCTCGAGGTTTGCTCAGTTCTTAGTTAGAAAAGTCAAGTGCCATAATTGCTCATTTACATGTAACGGGTAGCGATAAAATAAAGTTATGCCAATGCTCTGGTTTTTTTTGGCTTTCCACTGAGCCTTCTTGCTTTTGAGAAAGTTTGGGCTTGGGTGTATGTTACTGTAATAAATTTTAATACTTCATGTTTGTACTCATATTCCTTTCATGCGTGCTCAACACATCCAGAGAATTTAGCAGAAGTGAAAATATTCTGAACGTTTATTTTCTAGTTCTAACATCATTGTGACGCTTCACGAGATTGAAAAGCGCGGTTTCTCTACAGGAAGTGGAGCGCGAAGCCTATTCTGAATGTCTATTTCTTGGATCACTTACGGTAATGTTAGAGGAATGCATTTAAGAATTATCTAAGTTTTGCAAGGGTAATACGCCGGCCCAAAGAAGGGCTTCCAACGTCGACTGAGCGCCATAGGGAACTATGAACTTGCCCCCAGCATGGACGAACCAATGTTGTACGGATTCTGAAATTATTGAAATCATTTTACGGGAAAATCACGGATTTTAACTTTCGCTCCAAACTTCTCAGGCGTGAGAAAATTTTGAACTCTGTGTTATGAGGATAAACGACACACGAAAGAGGGAGAACATTTATTTTTGCAAAACTAAAAGGAATGTACCAGGAAGAGGCCTTGTTATCATGAGCTCTTAGTTTTAGGCACCGAAGTATGTAGTTACCGCAATACATCACGACTGGTCTTGAAAAATATAGCTGAGAGTTAAAAAAGACATGCATCACTCAATGCTCATGCCTCCAAATTGGAAAGTTACAAGAAAATAACTTTTACCTTGTATTATTGCGTTGGGTGAACGCAACGATGGCAAGAAAATGACGTTAGCTGTTGGAACTAAGAAAGCGGATCTCGTACACAAAAAAATCCTAGAATAGGAGTGAAAAATACATGCAAAATTACGCTCAATTTGTGCAGACCAAAATGCAGCGACATATATATATATATAAACTTCAATGAAAAATTAGGAAAGCAATGAGGAATCGCAATACAAATCACTTCGTGTAAGGTTGTGTGATAGCGATGTACTGCGAAATTAAGATTTGAGATGAATACTTGAAAGCGACTTGCAATACGGTGATGGCGCCTTCTTCGACTGTGAGCCCTGACGTGTACAAACATCTAGAAGAAACTGACGCATTGAATCAGTGTTTTTAACCGTGGAGGAGCTGACGGATTAGTTTTTACCATTGAGGAAGCGTCAAAAAAAACAATTCCTTTTTCACAGATGTGTGAAAGGTTGACATAATTCTAACATTTTACTCATATTAGAAACGAAAATATTAATACTTCATGCAGACAAGGAAGTTGCGTGGAATTCAATTAAGTAGAAAAAATGAAGCTTACCTCACTGAACACAACGAAACTTGTATTCCCGATTAATAACTCCGATGTTTCAAAAATTTTACCCAGAGCGAGCCGAGCACAATATTCTTCGCGTCGTTGCACGAGGTCAGCAAATCTATTCCCCCCCTACAATTCCGAAACAACAAAATTATTCGATTTTTTTCAGTCAGTAGCCTCGGTAGAACACTTGATGGAATGACGGAAGCGAATTTACTTTGTTCGTTTGTAACTCATGAAGTTACCTTTCTACGCTAATCATCTGCGTTGGTTACCTAGTTGAAATCTTCATAATTATCTATATGGGGGTTTAAAATTCTCCCAAAAAATAATCATGAACCAAATAAAGGAGACGAAGCGATGCCAAGTTACGCTGAAAATTTTTTCAAGATGGCTATTGTGCGACGGAGTTGAAGCCTGAACACAGTTGAGTGGTGTATGCGTCAACGATGAACAGGTCCCAGCTACAATATAATCTTAAGAGACGTACTCGAACTTCACGACCGTAACGATTGGAAGTCCATTGCGACTGGAAAACCATTACGACTGGAAATCCATGACGTTCCTTAGTGATCACATCGTAGCAATAGAAACAACCAACGAAGTAGACAATGACAACAAAATATTAAGTATGTCACGTCGAGGTGATGAACGATTTGCTGAACGTAGAGAAATCACAAAACCGGAAAAGTGACGGTGATTTGAAAAAGGGCAACGTCTAGAATAAACGTTCACGTCTATTTTACATGAATGCTTAGATGAGAATGAAATAAAAAAGGTTTCTAACCCGAGAATATATATATATAGCTCTTGATGCCCGATAAGTGATCTACAATCTTCAAGCGAAAACTTTATGTCTTCCACATCGCGACATGAAAAAATAATGGTTGCTTTATGTTACTTCGATGTACTCATTCACTCTTACAAAATAATAGTTAAAGCATTTCGATGAATAAATCGTATATATATCCGACCTATACAAGACGATGGCAGTGCCTGATCCTAGAAAGGGGATAACAGTGTCTAGAAAATTGAATCTATAGACCTAGATTTGCAATAAATTTTAATCGGCAACTGTATCTAGTCTACTGCTTTATTGACTGTTTAAAGTTAATAAGAAAATAGCAGTTCTGAAGGAGTTGAGTCTTGCTTAACATCTAGAGGCAGATTCTAGCGATCCCGCGATCTGAACACGAAATTACGAGAGTGATTTTAAAATGAAATCGTATAATCATATTTTTAAACAACCTAAATCGTCGTTTTCCCGCAAACTAAGGCATCGAAACTTCGTTGCAAACTCTATAAAATGTAAAAAAATCCCAATTTAAACTAACCTAAGATATTAATGGAAACTATATACGTACGCAAGCGAGCGAAAAAGTTGTTGTGAAGCAAATTTTGCTCTGACGAACTCTACTGGCCGGTCAACATTGCACAAATATCTTGTTGCCAATCACCATATACATATGGATAGTTTAAACTGTCGCTGTGTTTCACAGAACCTAAAGACCAGATTCACAATTTAAGGCACTAGGTTGCTACAGGTGAATTTAATTTCCGATAAAAATCATTGCCATGTGTAAAATGTTATTTTGAGCAGTAAATATATAAGAAATTCTAGGCTTCATGGAGCAAAAACTTGATTAACTCGCAGGAAGATTACCGCCGTATCGATAAGACAGCAGGAATACAAAACGTATCAAGTCTGGTCAGACTACAAGTGTAAAAATTTTGAGATTATACGGTTCCTTTTTTGCAACATATTTGGTAAAGACTTGACAAGTGGAGGAATCATCGACGTAGTTTTTTATGTAGCTAGCATATCACATGGTTAACTACGTATGTAGTTGCCCTTTACAGATCTCGTATATTGAGTATAAATTCAACTTTTATTTGGCAGTATCATCTCTGGAAAAAATCAAGCCGCATTGAAAAATTTAATCTTCCGGTTAAACAATTGTAACCACGATAATTAATATAAAAGAATAGTTGGCTTTGAAATTGATTTTTCTTCCGTCGAAGTTGTCCTTTCAAAAGCTGTATCTTCACGCAGCTGTCGGGGAGACTGTCAAAGGGCGTCCTCGAACATGACTTGGAACGTGCGTTCGAGGGAACCAATTATTAAACAAACTGGCTCGAAGAAAAGTTACTAAGACGCTGAAATGTTTCAAAGTTCCGCTAAGGTGGTCAAAGAATAAATTTTTCTTCACGAGTGTTCCACTGAACCAATAGTGTGACGTACAGTTACTACGACGCTGAAAGGCTTCAACATTCCACTAAGGTGTCCAAAAACTGAAGTTTCTACACCTGAAAGTAACGTTTCTGTCACCTCTGATGCGAGCAAGCAGCTGGCGCTTGGGTTTTGCAGCTCACACCAAAGTTGAGATAATGAACAGGTCACGCAATGGAAAATTATCATATTTGTCCAGAATAAGCGCAGTAATTCAAGGAATAAATCAACATTACTCTGAACTGAGCTGTATCTGCATTTCTAAATACGTAGGGAGCAGTGAAATGGGCATTTTACCTACTTTCCCAGAGTCAAGGTTTTTGAAATAACCGTGCTAAGCTGCGATTCCTCATGAGAGATCAATCGGTTACCTATACGCACATTCACCGCTCGCTACAGAACATCTGCAAGCCTTACACTCCATATGTATGTAGAGTAATACAGCGTGGACAAGAAATGATACAACTAAGAACACTACACAGCCAGAAAGAAATACTTCTCGCCTTCGGATAAGAAGCAGTTACTTACAAAGCGCTTTTCGCATGCAACCGCAGTCGACAACATAGACGGCTCTCCCTCCATTGATTAACATTTAATTCAAAACAAATTCAATTTCACTCCTGGAAATGAGTCCCAAGTATATACTCTAAATTAGGACACGGTAATTGAATTTTTCCTCGTTTATGCATTTGAGATTCAACTAAAAAGAGAAAAACCAAGGTAATCCACACGAAAATGAAAAAACAGTACTTTTATCATGGGCATCCATGCTACCTCAGTTCCACTGAAGCTGGAGGTACGTGGACGTTTTGCTGACGCTGCTTATAGACGGATACTAACGACAGGTTTGGTGGGGGATCGTAGATATAATATGCATGTTATTCCCCGAGAAGTCATGCCCATCAATCTAAGAGACGCAGCAACCTGTGAAAAATTTAATCTTAAAAAAGTTATATGGAAGTGCACACGAAAAACGAAATATTTTGAAACCTCCCACGAAAAACTACGATACGGAACTTTAATATTCTAAAGGGAAAGAGAAACAGAAAATTGAAGGCTATTAGCGCAAGCGCTCGCCGACAACAAACAGAAACCAGCCTAGTTGGTATAGTCATTGATGTCTGATCCGCATAACTGAACACACCTGATACTCAGTGAGTGGCAACCACTGTGGAAAAAACAAGGTAGGGTAATTTCTATGGGAGAATATACACTTCCTCTTGTTCGGCTAGCCATTTAGAAAGGCTTTATTTCAAACAAACTTTATGACGTCACCAAAACACCTCGTCGTTACGCCAATAGTGGAGCCAGATTTGTGGGTAGCAGTGCTACCAGATGCAATATGAGCGCTGCTATTGGTTCGTTGCCGTGACGTCAGCAAAACCACACTGTCAACGAAAAAAAGACTGGTCTGAACCTACCTTGTTTCCTCTACCGTGGTGGCAACTGAGGAGAGAACACATGACGGAGGTAGCAATTTAGAGATGCACCTGGATGATACAAATAGGGGCACACAACACCTACAGACACGCCGATGTTGGACCTAGAGTAGCAGTTGTTACAGAGCATCCAATGTAACATTCAACACACAATGAAACGCCTCCACTGTTCGCGTCTCAAGATGGATAGCTACATAAATGAATCAACTCCAGGACAAAATTGGCGGCAGCGGTTGTTACATTACTGAGGAAGATTTTCTTGAGGAATTTAGACGGTGTAGCCGCAGCTAACAATGGCGGCAGCGATTGCCACATTCCTGTGGATGATTTCTTGAGGAATTTAGACGGTGTAACCACAGTTGGAGCACTTGGGCTTCCTGCAGCAGCAGCAGAAGGCGATGATGCCGGGGATGATGCCCAGCGGCAGCAGCAGCAGGCACAAAACCCACGTGCAGACAGAAGCGCTGTCTTCTATCTTCCCTTTCTGCAACCGCAACCAAAATTAGACACAAATCGTGACAGACGGCAACCAAAACTAAACATGAATCATGGTAGATGCACTGATGAGAGATAATAATTAAAAGGCTTGGACCCTTTCTACAACGGCAACCAAAATTAAACATAATTCATGGCAGACGGCAACCAAAACGAGTGAACACAAAACGGTAACCAAAACGAGTGAACACAAAACGGCAACCAAAACGAGTGAACACAAAACGGCAACCAAAACGAGTGAACACAAAACGGCAACCAAAACGAGTGAACACAAAACGGCAACCAAAACGAGTGAACACAAAACGGCAACCAAAACGAGTGAACACAAAACGGCAACCAAAACGAGTGAACACAAAACGGCAACCAAAACGAGTGAACACAAAACGGCAACCAAAACGAGTGAACACAAACCATGGCAGATGCCCAAAGTAGAGCTAATAGTTAACGGACTCAGAGAGGGTATTCGAGGGACCAATTATTCAAGAAATAGGCTTTGAAAAACGTAATCGAGAGAACTCAACAACCGGACTCCGATAAAACGTAATGGACAGAACTTATTATTCAGCAAATACGCTTGGAAAAACTCAATAGAATACCTAATTAATAAACATGTTTGGGAAAATGAACTTGAGGAAATGAATGATCAAATAAACTCTTAAAGCTGTACAATAGCTGCCTGCATTCCCTCAAGGTGCAAGGTTATTGAACATTCCTTCAAGGTGCAAGGTTATTGTACATTCCCTCAAGGGGCAAGGTTATTGTACATTCCCTCAAGGTGCAAGGTTATTGAATATTCCCTCAAGGTGCAAGGTTATTGTACATTCCCTCAAGGCGCAAGGTTATTGTACATTCCCTCAAGGTGCAAGGTTATTGTACATTCCCTCAAGGTGCAAGGTTATTGTACATTCCCTCAAGGCGCAAGGTTATTGTACATTCCCTCAAGGTGCAAGGTTATTGTACATTCCCTCAAGGTGCAAGGTTATTGTACATTCCCTCAAGGTGCAAGGTTATTGTACATTCCCTCAAGGTGCAAGGTTATTGTACATTCCCTCAAGGTGCAAGGTTATTGTACATTCCCTCAAGGTGCAAGGTTATTGTACATTCCCTCAAGGTGCAAGGTTATTGTACATTCCCTCAAGGTGCAAGGTTATTGTACATTCCCTCAAGGTGCAAGGTTATTGTACATTCCCTCAAGGTGCAAGGTTATTGTACATTCCCTCAAGGTGCAAGGTTATTGTACATTCCCTCAAGGTGCAAGGTTATTGTACATTCCCTCAAGGGGCAAGGTTATTGTACATTCCCTCAAGGTGCAAGGTTATTGTACATTCCCTCAAGGTGCAAGGTTATTGTACATTCCCTCAAGGTGCAAGGTTATTGTACATTCCCTCAAGGTGCAAGGTTATTGTACATTCCCTCAAGGTGCAAGGTTATTGTACATTCCCTCAAGGTGCAAGGTTATTGTACATTCCCTCAAGGTGCAAGGTTATTGTACATTCCCTCAAGGTGCAAGGTTATTGTACATTCCCTCAAGGTGCAAGGTTATTGTACATTCCCTCAAGGTGCAAGGTTATTGTACATTCCCTCAAGGTGCAAGGTTATTGTACATTCCCTCAAGGTGCAAGGTTATTGTAAGAAAAATTTCCTGACTCGTTAGTATTAAGAGACCACAAAATATAGCATTACGTCAAGCATTTCAAATCTGAACAAAAATATAATGCAAATACGATATATAGAATTTTAAAAAATTACAATGACGATAGATCAATGTACGTACGGTAATAAAAACGACATGATACACTCACTCTGCACACGGTGCACACAGCACAACACTCACCCTGCACACGGTGCACACAGCACAACACTCACCCTGCACACGGTGCACACAGCACAACACTCACCCTGCACACGGTGCACACAGTACAACACTCACCCTGCACACGGTGCACACAGCACAACACTCACCCTGCACACGGTGCACACAGCACAACACTCACCCTACACACGGTGCACACAGCACAACACTCACCCTACACACGGTGCACACAGCACAACACTCACCCTACACACGGTGCACACAGCACAACACTCACCCTGCACACGGTGCACACAGCACAACACTCACCCTGCACACGGTGCACACAGCACAACACTCACCCTGCACACGGTGCACACAGCACAACACTCACCCTGCACCCGGTGCACACAGCACAACACTCACTCTGCACACGGTGCACACAGCACAACACTCACCCTGCACACGGTGCACACAGCACAACACTCACCCTGCACACGGTGCACACAGCACAACACTCACCCTGCACACGGTGCACACAGCACAACACTCACCCTGCACACGGTGCACACAGCACAACACTCACCCTACACACGGTGCACACAGCACAACACTCACCCTGCACACGGTGCACACAGCACAACACTCACCCTGCACACGGTGCACACAGCACAACACTCACCCTGCACACGGTGCACACAGCACAATACTCACCCTGCACACGGTGCACACAGCACAACACTCACCCTACACACGGTGCACACAGCACAACACTCACCCTGCACACGGTGCACACAGCACAACACTCACCCTGCACACGGTGCACACAGCACAACACTCACCCTGCACACGGTGCACACAGCACAACACTCACCCTGCACACGGTGCACACAGCACAACACTCACCCTGCACACGGTGCACACAGCACAACACTCACCCTGCACACGGTGCACACAGCACAACACTCACCCTACACACGGTGCACACAACACAACACTCACCCTACACACGGTGCACACAGCACAACACTCACCCTGCACACGGTGCACACAACACTCACCCTGCACACGGTGCACACAACACTCACCCTGCACACGGTGCACACAACACTCACCCTGCACACGGTGCACACAACACTCACCCTGCACACGGTGCACACAACACTCACCCTGCACACGGTGCACACAACACTCACCCAGCACACGGTGCACACAACACTCACCCAGCACACGGTGCACACAACACTCACCCTGCACACGGTGCACACAACACTCACCCAGCACACGGTGCACACAACACTCACCCTGCACACGGTGCACACAGCACAACACTCACCCTGCACACGGTGCACATGCCGGGGGCGAGTTGTGTTTCATTCATCCTGACTGTAACTTGTACGGGCTGCTCTGACATAATACGCCTTCACCTGCAAGGAAACATCGTCTTAGCAACATGTACACTTAATAGAGGAACATAAACACTTGATAAAGAAAGATGTACACCTAACACAGTCACATGCCAACCAAATATAAACGCTGTTGACAACTTCCTGCGACTCCGATAAAAATACCTTCCTCAGAACGTGGTTGTAAAACTCTCACGCTAAGCATACTCTGTAGCGTTATGTGTATGCAACGTACGCATACAACGCATACGTATACATATTTATACGCATACACATATGTATACGCATATACATATGTATACGCATATACATATGTATACGCATATACATATGTATACGCATGTACATATGTATACGCATATACATATGTATATACAGCCATATACAGTCATGCCCCTCGTAATTTTCTTGCAAATAGTGTGGTGAAATAGAATAAATTAGGTATATATATATTTGGCAAAATCACATCAAATTTCATTTTTGGGCTAAATTCCGCGATGCTATAACATTTTAAAGAAGGGTAAACATTCTGCGGGGCTACAAACATTGGAATGTGTTGTGTGTCGTATCGGCGAGGGTCGGCTCTTTGGGCAGCGCTCTCAAGTGCTTGAAACGGGATGTCATAGATCAAAGTCACTCGGCGGTTGGCGCTTCGTCCAAACTTCTACGGTTCAGGCGTCCACAAAACACAAACACACAATCTTGAACACAAAACACATCCAGGCAACACAACACAAGTCACACACACAACACACGGGTAGGCGTGAGCGAGCCCCTTCAAACAAGCGAGGGTTAGCTTCGAGGAGGTAGGGGCTGGCTCATGGGGTGACCGCGGCTGCTCTACCAATGAGAATCAAGAAGTAGAGTAGGCAAGGAGGTGTGTCAGAGAACGCACCAGTTACATTTCGGCAACCCGAAGCAAGCAAGATTTCTACCAATCACAAGTGAAACACGTGATCTTTGCGAGGGAACAATCGCGAATGATCTGGAAAAGAAAACAAGCGAGAGTATATAAGCGGCGGACAAGTACATTCTGGAGAGGGATTTTTTGAGCGCACGTGAGAGACTGCACGACGTTGAGAGTGCACTACACCGCAGGTCGGCCTCGCCGACTTGCCTTCTACCAAATTGCAATGTGAAAGTTGATAATTCGAAGTACAAGAAACAACGTTAGACGGCGGCAAGCGTTGAAGCACCGTCTCACAAAGGAACCTGATCGAAGTAAACCAGCCTCGCATCGGTGATCGTCATGAATAAACGCGTCGGAGATTCAACCAAGAGCATTCAACATCTGTGCATCGGGGTCGAACTCACAGTCAACTTCAGCGGCAGTCGTCAACATTGCAAATGGCAAACAGTTAAGTTCGCCCACCCACAATGCGTAAAGCAACGCGCAAATCTACAGTGAAGTGGCTTACCATTGAAACTCTTAAGACACTCCGGGCACCACGGCGGCTGTGAACTCGAGTTGGAATGCCGGCGGCACGATGAGGGAGCGGCAGAGGCATCGCTGCAGCGCGGGCAAGACATCAGCCTACACCAGCAGCAAACCTAAAGCTACGACGTGGAACATCAGCAGTGAGCAACAGCATCGTCAGTGAATGTCCATCAGTGAATCATTTATTATCAAAAGGGCGAGTGTTTTATAGTTGTGAGAGCTCTTTAGGTGGTGATAGAAGTTCAATTTCAGATGTAGATCAGCACACAGATAAGTGCTTTTCAAAGTTTCGCGAAGATTCATCTAATTTTATAGGCAATCGATTTCCTGTGTTTATTTAGTCGAGGATCGACTTCCCGTTGTATGGTTCGACACCGTGTCACAATTCCAGGTTAAATCGTGATGTCTTATTCTCGCAAATATTATGATTTGTGTTACTATGGAGCCGGCTGTTTGTGTGCGCGTAAATCGTTGTCAGCGAAGGAGTATGTGTAACTCGAGTTTTCGGTAAGCATCACATTTATGTCAGTGCCCTTTCAAATCATTTCGTTCCCATGCCTTGTGTGTTTATAAACGTGTTTCCCAATAAATTAATGTAAATCTTAATAACTCTTTTATTCTCCATGTCTGGTATGCAGGTGTACGCAAGCATAAAGGATAATACTATAACATGTTTGGGGGTTGAGACTCCCCCTGCGTGCGTGATTAGTAACCCTTTTCACGTGTCGCGACATAGCATGCCAGTTCGTCTAAGTTGTGGGTGCACGATTTACGGAACATTTCCCGTCGTAGCAGCAGAAAAACTTACACTGCCAGCTGTGCTTTACGACGACGTAGTGGATCAAAAACCTAACACCTAATTACGGGAGTCGCGATGTCTCTTCTGTCGGCTGTGAGTTACGACTACGTGGTTATTTAACTCGTTGGCTACGATTGTGCGGTTGTTTTGGAGGAGTCGTTTTGAAAAAACTGTTCTGCTCTAAAACCTTTTCAACCTTTCTAAAAAGGATGAAGAATACAATTGAACCACACTATGTTATATTTAACTCTAAAATTTATTTCGGAAAAGGTAGCTAAATAGTTGAAATGTTATTGGTATATTCCGGTACGTAAATGAACGATCTACCTAGTGGTACACATTTGTACCACTTCAGAGTCGTGTTAAAACCTCAACTTCTAATCATGGGAGAAATGGTGTCCCACTTGGAACAACCCACCCTGGTATAACCCACCCTGGTATAACCCACCCTGGTATAACCCACCCTGGTATAACCCACCCTGGTATAACCCACCCTGGTATAACCCACCCTGGTATAACCCACCCTGGTATAACCCACCCTGGTATAACCCACCCTGGTATAACCCACCCTGGTATAACCCACCCTGGTATAACCCACCCTGGTATAACCCACCCTGGTATAACCCACCCTGGTATAACCCACCCTGGTATAACCCACCCTGGTATAACCCACCCTGGTATAACCCACCCTGGTATAACCCACCCTGGTATAACCCACCCTGGTATAACCCACCCTGGTATAACCCACCCTGGTATAACCCACCCTGGTATAACCCACCCTGGTATAACCCACCCTGGTATAACCCACCCTGGTATAACCCACCCTGGTTTAACCCACCCTGGTATAACCCACCCTGGTTTAACCCACCCTGGTTTAACCCACCATGGCTTAACCCACCATGGCTTAACCCACCATGGCTTAACCCACCATGGCTTAACCCACCATGGTTTAACCCACCATGGTTTAACCCACCATGGTTTAACCCACCATGGTTTAACCCACCATGGTTTAACCCACCATGGTTTAACCCACCATGGTTTAACCCACCATGGTTTAACCCACCATGGTTTAACCCACCATGGTTTAACCCCCCATGGTTTAACCCCCCATGGTTTAACCCCCCATGGTTTAACCCCCCATGGTTTAACCCCCCATGGTTTAACCCCCCATGGTTTAACCCCCCATGGTTTAACCCCCCATGGTTTAACCCCCCATGGTTTAACCCCCCATGGTTTAACCCCCCATGGTTTAACCCCCCATGGTTTAACCCCCCATGGTATAACCCACCCTGGTATAACCCACCCTGGTTTAACCCACCCTGGTATAACCCACCCTGGTTTAACCCACCCTGGTTTAACCCACCATGGCTTAACCCACCATGGCTTAACCCACCATGGCTTAACCCCCCATGGTTTAACCCCCCATGGTTTAACCCCCCATGGTTTAACCCCCCATGGTATAACCCCCCATGGTATAACCCCCCATGGTATTACCCCCCATGGTATAACCTACCATGGTATAACCTACCATGGTATAACCTACCATGGTATAACCTACCATGGTATAACCTACCATGGTATAACCTACCATGGTATAACCTACCATGGTATAACCTACCATGGTATAACCTACCATGGTATAACCTACCATGGTATAACCTACCATGGTATAACCTACCATGGTATAACCTACCATGGTATAACCTACCATGGTATAACCTACCATGGTATAACCTACCATGGTATAACCTACCATGGTATAACCTACCATGGTATAACCTACCATGGTATAACCTACCATGGTATAACCTACCATGGTATAACCTAGCATGGTATAACTAACGCTGTCAGCTGTCATGACTAGGTGGTATTTTTGAAGCACCTTATCACAGGAATCCCGGCACTGCTGAGGCTACAGCGACTAATAATACCCTGGGTGTGTTTATTTATTGAATGCCTTATAATATCCTAGGCGTTATTTAATACTAATAATATGCTTGGTGCGTTTAATTATTTACAAATTGATATATTTGTCCGTCATTCACGTCTCGAAGATTTAAATTAGGAAAATCCCGTACCCCGTCATTTCTCACGAGCTACAGCACTAGTTTAGAATAGCTCACGCAGCCAGCAGTGCGTTATGACTAGATTGTATTTTTGAAGCTCCTTATCACAGGACTCTTGGCACCGTCTCGAAGATATCTATAAGGAAAATATCGAATGCTGTCATTTCTTACGGAGTAATGCACCAGTTAAGAATAACTCACACTGCCAGCAGTGCGTTATGACTAGATTGTATTTTTGAAGCTCCTTATCACAGGACTCTTGGCACCGTCTCGAAGATATCTATAAGGAAAATATCGAATGCTGTCATTTCTTACGGAGTAATGCACCAGTTAAGAATAACTCACACTGCCAGCAGTGCGTTATGACTAGATTGTATTTTTGAAGCTCCTTATCACAGGACTCTTGGCACCGTCTCGAAGATATCTATAAGGAAAATATCGAATGCTGTCATTTCTTACGGAGTAATGCACCAGTTAAGAATAACTCACACTGCCAGCAGTGCGTTATGACTAGATTGTATTTTTGAAGCTCCTTATCACAGGACTCTTGGCACCGTCTCGAAGATATCTATAAGGAAAATATCGAATGCTGTCATTTCTTACGGAGTAATGCACCAGTTAAGAATAACTCACACTGCCAGCAGTGCGTTATGACTAGATTGTATTTTTGAAGCTCCTTATCACAGGACTCTTGGCACCGTCTCGAAGATATCTATAAGGAAAATATCGAATGCTGTCATTTCTTACGGAGTAATGCACCAGTTAAGAATAACTCACACTGCCAGCAGTGCGTTATGACTAGATTGTATTTTTGAAGCTCCTTATCACAGGACTCTTGGCACCGTCTCGAAGATATCTATAAGGAAAATATCGAATGCTGTCATTTCTTACGGAGTAATGCACCAGTTAAGAATAACTCACACTGCCAGCAGTGCGTTATGACTAGATTGTATTTTTGAAGCTCCTTATCACAGGACTCTTGGCACCGTCTCGAAGATATCTATAAGGAAAATATCGAATGCTGTCATTTCTTACGGAGTAATGCACCAGTTAAGAATAAC
The DNA here is from genome assembly GCA_030386875.1 of Morinoia aosen. Lineage (NCBI taxonomy): Eukaryota > Metazoa > Arthropoda > Malacostraca > Amphipoda > Talitridae > Morinoia > Morinoia aosen. The sequence continues at coordinate 5,936,169 of CM059573.1, forward strand.
TCACACTGCCAGCAGTGCGTTATGACTAGATTGTATTTTTGAAGCTCCTTATCACAGGACTCTTGGCACCGTCTCGAAGATATCTATAAGGAAAATATCGAATGCTGTCATTTCTTACGGAGTAATGCACTAGTTAAGAATAACTCACACTGCCAGCAGTGCGTTATGACAACGTGGTACTGTGATACCTAAGGTCCTTATCACAGGAATCATGGCACAGCGGAGGCTACAGTGACGCAAGTTGTAGAATAATTCCCACTGCCAGCAGTGTGTTTTGGTATTTTTGAAGCTCCTAACCATGGGAACCATGGCACAGCGGCGGGTCAGGGCGCGCTGTGAGCAGCGCAGCGGTGGTGGCCTTCCTGCCCGCCGAGGTCGTGATCCAAGGGCGCGGTAGCCACCTCCACACACTCCTTCGTGCACACAGCTTCGTACGCAGGTACACACCTCACACAGGTGTACACACCTCGCCACGCATTTGCTCACACCTCGCCACGCATTTGCTCACACCTTCATACATTTGCTCACACCTTCATACATTTGCTCACACCTTCATACATTTGCTCACACCTTCATACATTTGCTCACACCTTCATACATTTGCTCACACCTTCATACATTTGCTCACACCTTCATACATTTGCTCACACCTTCATACATTTGCTCACACCTTCATACATTTGCTCACACCTTCATACATTTGCTCACACCTTCATACATTTGCTCACACCTACATACATTTGCTCACACCTTCATACATTTGCTCACACCTACATACATTTGCTCACACCTTCATACATTTGCTCACACCTTCATACATTTGCTCACACCTTCATACATTTGCTCACACCTTCATACATTTGCTCACACCTTCATACATTTGCTCACACCACACATGTGCTCATACCACACATTTGCTCACACCTTCATACATTTGCTCACACCTTCATACATTTGCTCACACCACACATGTGCTCATACCACACATTTGCTCACACCTTCATGCATTTGCTCACACCGATACTCATACAATGGCTCATACAGACATCCGCTGACATGCATATTCTCACACAAGCTCACAAAAACGCGTGTACATGTTCATTTACTTTCAGATATAAACTTATAAAAACGCACTTTGCATACACGCACCTATACGCACTAACACAAAATTCACGAATACGCAGAAAAATATATCTACACACAAAAGATAAATGTACACATCACAAGCGCACACACAACTACACGCATACACAGATACACAGAGATGCATACACACACAAATGTATACAAGCACACAAGCAGGCAGACAAAGGGCAAAGGTTCTATACGTGCACTAACATTCATACAAACGTACATACACACGACTCAGCCACCCCCGCACACACGACCACACACGAACATTTCCGGTTCAGTGGTCCACTACGTACATGTTCGAGAACGCACATTCAATACTCAGAACTACGACGGTGATGTAAACTTTCCAAACTAGCTCTAAGCAGTCGAGCAAGTTCGGCATCTGGAGCAGCCACCCAAGTTGAATTTCTATAGTGAGATTACCGAGGGAAATGAGCAAATTTCGTCTTAAACCAAAAATTTACATGTTTATATCAAAACTATTTTCCAGTCGCATCTGGTTTAAAAAATTAAATCTAAATAAAACACCGCATGCAATATTAATGATAGTTTTGCATAAGAGCAGCGGTAGAAGTTTTCCATCGCTTTAGAGGTAACACTTTGCTCCAGAAGTTTCAAAATTTTAAATGTCCACCCGTAACTCAGCTACGGGAATGATGTGCTAAAAATTTTACGTCAGTCCGTAACTTAGATACGGGAACAATGCGCTGAAAATTTTACGTCAGTCCGTAACTTAGATACGGGAACAATGCGCTGAAAATTTTACGTCAGTCCGTAACTTAGATACGGGAACAATGCGCTGAAAATTTTACGTCCGTAACTTAGATACGGGAATGATGCGCTGAAAATTTTACGTCAGTCCGTAACTTAGATACGAGAACAATGCGCTGAAAATTTTACGTCCGTAACTTAGATACGGGAATGATGCGCTGAAAATTTTACGTCAGTCCGTAACTTAGATACGGGAACAATGCGCTGAAAATTTTACGTCCGTAACTTAGATACGGGAATGATGCGCTGAAAATTTTACGTCAGTCCGTAACTTAGATACGGGAACAATGCGCTGAAAATTTTACGTCCGTAACTTAGATACGGGAACAATGCGCTGAAAATTTTACGTCAGTCCGTAACTTAGATACGGGAACAATGCGCTGAAAATTTTACGTCCGTAACTTAGATACGGGAATGATGCGCTGAAAATTTTACGTCAGTCCGTAACTTAGATACGGGAACAATGCGCTGAAAATTTTACGTCCGTAACTTAGATACGGGAACTATGCGCTGAAAATTTTACGTCAGTCCGTAACTTTGATACGGGAATAATGTGCTGCCGAGTTGACATGTGAATCACAGTAAGCTTCATTTGTAAACATTTCCGGCAAGGACACAAAGAGGAGTAACCCGACAGTCACGCACGCACAACGATCAACGGTGTCACGTTAATTTAAGGGAGGTGTAAATTATTTGAATAGTTTTCATTTGAATGGAAAAGATGCAGGTATCCGAATTTCTAATAAAATTTGAAGACGGTCACATTTTCCCATGAACAATTTCTCCAAGATGATTTTTCCCAAGAGCTACATCCCCCAGAACAATAGCCACAAGGACAATTGCCGCGAGAATAATATCAGTAAGAGCATTTCCTGCAAGAAAAATTTCCATTGGCAGTCTCTCAGAAAAACTCAGTTTGTCACACCCACTTCAAAGACAACAGTTCTACAATCCCTTACAAAAACTGAGGGACCAGTGACGACGTTAGCTATAAGGGTCAGTCGAACAGGTCCTCCATCTCAACAAACAAACGAACGTTCAAACTGCCAAGTTACAGGAACGCCCACCTATACGCAAAAAGAAAGAAACAAAGGAAAACAGTTTATATCCAATAAAGATGAGAAACGGGGAGGTGTAGAAAGAAGAGGAGGGAGGGAGACATAGAGAGGGATTAGTAAACGTATTTCGTAACGCAAAGAGTGCGTTGTCACTCATATACAAACAAAAGTACACACGCGAGGTTTTTTCTAGACATATCGACGTGCGCAGGCGCAAAAAGCACGCAAGTCACGCGCACGTAAGAAACACGTGACGTACAAACGCGTCTGGGCGCCCACTTTTGTAAGAAAACTTGGGAAAACGAATCAATGAGACAATTCGAACCGAATTCATTATTGATGCGTGATGAATAAAACACAAATTTATCCTGACCCGTCAACCGTTCAATTTCTTCTACGAACCCAATATACAACACACGACACTTTAAAAAAGCACACATACATTACTTAACACTTTCAGGAAGCCAAAGCGCACTGCATGTTTACAACTCTCCGCTGTGCTCGCCAAGCAAACCGCCAACAAGTTTTCCTCGTTTGCTCTTAATTCGTCGCGTGCAAACGAACACCGACAACAAAATGATCGAAATCTCTTCGCGCAGCCGCCGCTCACGCACGGATTGACACATTTGTGTTCTGACGGAAATGCGGCAGCCACACACCGTCACCCCAATGACTACATCGCATAGCAACGTCAACGCCAGCAGCAGCAACGTCAACGCCAGCAGCAGCAGCAACGTCAACGCCAGCAGCAGCAGCAACGTCAACGCCAGCAGCAGCAACGACAGCAGCAGCAGCAACGCCAGCAGCAACAGCAACGCCAGCAGCAGCAGCAACGCCAGCAGCAACGTACAAAACACGACTTCGATTGCTTCCACAAAAGAATGCAAACTAGGAAGTGGGAGCCAGTAAACTGGGGATTCTATTTGGATCAGCTCACATAAAAAGTTTAGTGTTGCCTAAATACAATGCGTTGTTCAAATACGGGACCCGGAAAAAATCTTTAATAATTTACAAACCTCGATGGGCTAGGACTAGGCTCCTTCCATTAGAGAAGTATGCAGTGCTTATGGAAGCTAATTGTTCCATTGTCCAGTTCGTCATATCTTGACGGCAGTTTCAAAGCAGGATGAATTTTACTGTGTCCTGTGATTCTTATTTTGACTGTTGTATCATAAATACCCAGGTACTAAATAAAAGATATAAATCTCAGAATTCTGGTGCCGTTTTGTTTTCGAAAATCCGTTCATAGTATCAAAAGTTCAAGATTTTTTCGGATCCCACGTATAAAAAAACACTGTTCACAAAATTGTTCCAGAGACATGAAAAGAGGCACTATTTAATGGATTCAAGAGGACAAAAAATTTATAGACAAGTGTGTTCACACACACGATTACCACCGCACAGACACAGCAAATTTGAAGGAAGTTAATGACAGAAGATAAAAATTGAAAAATTAGAGACGCCGAAAAATGAATATAACTCAACAGAAAATGACGGTCGGTGAGAAAAACTATTCGATTTCGACAAAAATGGGCTCCCTGACTTTCAGCTCGTAACCTCACATTTTCCCCTTGAGAGCGCCAATTCCCATAGATACAGTTAAACAGTAAACTTGAGGTACGCAAATGGAAACATCGAACACACACATCAGCAATAAGCGAAGTTAAGTCAGGAAAACATAACAAAGCAAACACGAAGAACTCGTGCAATACACATCCAACCTTGCTCACTTTTTCCGCCAGCGTGCAGCAAGCAAACGAACAACATGCCGCTTGCAGAGGCGCTGGCTCGCGTTCAAATGCCATACAATGAATACCGCCAGCAGGAAAGCAGCAGCAACACTGCAAGGTTGTGCAACAGTTGCAACTGTAAGGTGGTGCAACAACTGTAGCTGTAAGGTGGTGCAACAACTGCAGCTGTAAGGTGGTGCAACAACTGTAGCTGTAAGGTGGTGCAACAACTGTAGCTGTAAGGTGGTGCAACAACTGTAGCTGTAAGGTGGTGCAACAACTGCAGCTGTAAGGTGGTGCAACAACTGCAGCTGTAAGGTGGTGCAACAACTGCAGCTGTGAGCTGGTGCAACAACTGCAGCTGTAAGGTGGTGCAACAACTGCAGCTGTAAGGTGGTGCAACAACTGCAGCTGTAAGGTGGTGCAACAACTGCAGCTGTAAGGTGGTGCAACAACTGCAGCTGTGAACTGGTGCAACAACTGCAGCAGTAAGCTGGTGCAACAACTGCAGCTGTGAGCTGGTGCAACAACTGCAGCAGTAAGCTGGTGCAACAACTGCAGCTGTAAGCTGGTGCAACAACTGCAGCAGTAAGCTGGTGCAACAACTGCAGCTGTAAGCTGGTGCAACAACTGCAGCAGTAAGCTGGTGCAACAACTGTAGCTGTGTGCAACAACTGTAGCAGCAACACCGCGATCGGCACGTCAATGAATCGATCACTCGAGTCGTACCGATGCCTTGGTGGAGTGGCAGGTATTCGTACAGCTCTCTTGCACGCACTTCCAAAGCTGCGTTATTGATGAGACGCAGAAGCCAATACTGCGTTGGGTTTACTTAGAGCTATTCCGACACGCAGTCGAACTCGTTAGCAGCCACGGCAACATAAACATGCTAATGTGAGTGCCCGAAAATTTAACACGTTGACTACGGAGTGGGACAAATGTGTACCACTACGTAAATTACTCATTTACGCACCAATGTAAATGAATAACATTTCAAACCATTTCACGACTATCTGAAGGAATTTTGTCGTATAAGGATAATATTCTTGTGCACTTATATTCTGTACGTTTCTTACACAGGAAGGAAACTTATTCGAGCAGGGAAGTCGATTATCCCGTTCTGTTTTTCACAGCCTTACCAAATCAACTTTACAATCCGTGCAATCGGAGTTAATTAACGTGTGAACATCGACATTCGAGAGACCGCTACAACAGACGACACGCAAATCTTATTAACTAGAATATTTAAAACTGAACGCGCAAGTCCTAACTAGAGTATTGACAATGGACACTCAAGTCATGAGTATTGAGTATGGACACCCAAGTCCAATTAAGAGTATTGAGAAGCGGACACGCAAGTCCTAAGAAGAGTATTGACAATGGACACTCAAGTCAAGAGTATTGAGTATGGACACGCAAGTCCAATTAAGAGTATTGAGAAGTGGACACGCAAGTCGTGAGAAGAGTATTGACAATGGACACTCAAGTCAAGAGTATTGAGTATGGACACGCAAGTCGTGAGAAGAGTATCAAGAATGGACACGCAAGTCCAAACAACAGCATGGATACCCAAGTCCTAAGAAGAGTATCGAGAATGGAGACGCAAGTCCAAACAACAGTATTGAGTACGGACACCCAAGTTGAGAGCATTGAGAATGGAAGCCCGTACCGGGACTGCAATGTTCGATGAGAATCAATTCTGATGATTAAGAGACACTACACTAGGCGGCTGAGCTGTTCCGAATGATAAGTGCTGTAGGTAATGTGAAGCTTATAATTACGGGCTAATTCTCAGACACTCTGCGTCGTCGTAGCGGTACACATGACAGTGGGTCCACTCCAACACAGCCAACTGTATTACTATGACGATTCAACACTTTGACTGCGCGGCAGGTAAAACTGAAGTTTAACATTCAACTAACGTTTGTAATCAAGTATAGTAAGCAGTGTTGAAAATAGCAAACATAAACTGGTTCGTGCTTTCATTTAACTTTGATTTAGTGTTTACAAAAATTGAGTTTGTGACTACTGGTCGGTCAGCGGCATAATGAAAACTCTCCGTGTGCACCGACGGCTCACGTCGCGGTCTCAGTGTTAAATTGTTTAAAAGCCCGGCCCCGTATCCTTGGAATTTCTGCGTAGTGAACTTTAAAATAGAGCATGTGAGACCATAATGTCTCATTTGCATATAATAACTTTCATAACGCCCAAGATTGCGGAAAACCATTTGCAGCTTTTGGAAAGAGCCGCGAGAACGACTCAATCATAAGCGAGAGAACTGGGCTCGTAGAGTCGGTAAAAATACACTGGCAGAAACTCCCAAGTGTGCATCATTGCTCGTTTGAAAGTAATATCGTGACACCATGAAAAAAGACGTTCAGAATATAAAAATGGTTTCATAGAAGGGAATAAAAAATTTGTCACCGAATGTACCAGAGGTATATTGATGAAATACCTAACAGTTTCGAAAAAAATTACATATCTATTTCTAAATGTACCAAAATCAGTCTGATGAAATACCTAAATTAAGATTTAATTAGGAAGGATCTCTTCCATGGCCGGCGTGAGATACATAGTGATTAGAAACCACACTATCACTAATTTAGTTGGCTCGGTGACATCACCTCCGTGTTAGCAGGATCAAAGTGGTCAGATGCAAGAAGGTTGAATATATTATAAGCTCCTAGGTCAGATGTTTGTCTTAGAAGCACCCTGGTTGTGCTGGGAATCAGTAGCTTATTGATTTTTATATAGAATTAGAGGGTCTTATAAGGACCCTGATTGTGCTGGGAATCAGCAGCTTATTGATTTTTATGTAGAATTAGAGGGTCTTATAAGCACCATGGTTGTGCTGGGAATCAGTAGCTTATTGATTTTTATATAGAATCAAAGGGTCTCAAAAGCACCCTAGTTATGCTTAGAACCACTAGCTAATTGATTTTAATACACAATTAAAGGATATTATCGAAACGCTGAAGAATTCTGCCATTACGGAGTAGTGCATAAAACTGTTACGGTATGACGCGTATGAAAACTGTATGACGTGCACGATATACTGATGATAAATTGTTGTAATTTCTGACAGTGCAGTGACGCAGTATCAACAATGAAAATCGATCTAAAATTGTGATTACGTTGCATTCTTTTGTTGGATGGCATACCTTAGAAAATAGTAAGCATTAGTTCCTATTGTCTACGGAATGAATAAAACATACAGGGTTGAACAACAAAAGGAGTTTGATACTTTCATGCGCAAGCTGAATTGATATTCAAAGCTGAGCTGGCAATGAGTTAAGCCCATTTCACAAAGAGCTAGCAAAGCAGCATCTAGCAAGCTCGCATTGTCATGCTTCTCCGCATGACTGTGTACGGAATATCGCTAAGAATCTGGAATCGTTATCTGGCCAATAACGTATTCCTAAATGGTTCTAAAAGACCAAACAATATAAGTCTGAGTATCAACGTGGGAGCACTTCAAATCGCCTATTCTTTCAAATCGTCTATACCTTCGGGAAGAATCTCCGCTTGGACTTCGAGGACAACGACAGCCCAACAGAAGATGCCAGGAACTTCATAACTATAACCCTTTGTAATGTTTACTTTTTATTAATAACATTTCCGGGGATCGTTAGTATATATATATATATATATATGTTAACGAGAGTAAGTAACAGCGTATTTAAATTGTTTTAGGAAATAATTTCCTATCATATATCAATCTGATTAGATCGTAATTGCTAGTCGGCATCTAGGGAGAAGCGGCGATAGCGCCAGCGAGAGGGTTGCCTTCGAGGACGGGAATCAGTTAGGTGGGGGGGCTCCGAATGCCACTGACAGAGGTGTGAGCTGCGACGAAACGAATTACGTTGGTCCTCGCGGACCAGGCGCGTGCTTTTATCTAAATATATTGAGGACTTCAACATAACCACCTCATAGCGAACGTAATTGTGCCTTGCTTCCAAATTCTATTAAGTGACCCGCAAACCTTGCTTTAATGTCAGTTAAGCATCGCCACAACGGTCGATTCGGGCGATACAAAAATGGCGGCCCGTCGCCTGGAGTCCGGGCCACTCTACAAAGCAGTCGAACCACAGCTAAGTATCAATCCATGTCCACCATGTAATAATGTCCCCTCCTTCAGGTCTTCAAGTATGTAGGATAGGATGCGAGCGATTAGGATATGTAATTCATAACTTTTGATTACTTTATTGTCAATAGTGAAATGTTTAGATCTATCGTGTCCTTAATTTCCCCCCGTAATTAGGAGGAAGAGAGGAGGAAGAGATGATGATGATAAAGAGGAAATGATTGTTTCACGAAGCCAAGAAATACGGCTATGTACTTATATTAATATGCCTTCCGCTACGTTGCCAAAACGCTTAACCGATATCTTAAATTAACATGTCTTATAAATATAAATATTCTTTGCCCAAGTGGCTGGTGGCAGCATTGAAAAGCTATCGTGATTAATAGTGACTAGAAAATAAAAGAATTGTGAGGAATAATGTACTCACGAAACATAAATCACGGAAATATCGGCAGTAATTAAAGGCATGGAAAGGACGATAACGAGAAAACCAATAAGACTGCGATCACCACCAAGAAACTATTACAAATGATACGGCATCGGTGGGAGAAAATATAGGAAGTCATTACAGCATGAGCTGTCTAGCAGACGGTCTGCGAGACTGGTAGGTAGGAATAGCATAGCCACCTCGCATGCTGGATGCTGGATAAAACGTGCGAGTTCAGTGTGAAGACAACGGCTCATAATAGTGATATTTCTACCTACCAGTCTCGCAGACCGTCTGCTAGACAGCTCATGCGAGCTTGCTGTATGCTGCATTGCTAGCTCAGTGTGATATGGGCCTTAACTAATACGCGTACATGTGTTTTCATGCATGTATTAGCCTATATGTGAATCAATGTAAGAATCTGTTTTGAATAAATATTATAGGATTTATTGAAAAAAACTGAAATGGCACGAACCTAGAAAACGAGCTTCTTGAAGATTAAATATTAGTTCAAGGCTCCCTAACCGCAATAAAGGCGTTACAAAAAAAGGAAGGAAGGGACCATTTAGTATCGGGTTAAGGAAGATTATTTGGTTATTAGTTTAAGCCTCCCAAACGGCAACAAAGGTGTGCCGAAGAGAGGAAGGGAGTTACCATTTAGTATGGAGTTGAAGATGAGCGGAACTATTCACAATGTGCATAAAACATTAAGATGAGAAAGAAGTTCATGAAACAAGATAAAAGTTGAAGAAGAAAGTAGTAACGAGCTTCATGAAACTAAACAACTTTTCACTACAGCGTGTACACACCAACGCTGGTACTGCGATAACCAACCAGTTTATACACAAAAAACACTCATCTCCAAATGCCCGTACACCGTTGCCGAAAATTTCGAGGGGCCAGGATCCCCAAAAAATAACTTTGGGGCGAGACATTAATTAACAACAATCTTTTTATTCATTTACTTAAAACCGTGACTTAAACTGGCCCCCAGCTTAACCTTTCTGGAGGGGCCATGGCCCCCGTGGCTCCCCCTTCTGGCTGCGCCGCTACTGGTTGTCGGAATTAATACATAAACAATTTATTTATATCCACACGGTGGACTTAAGACTGATGCGGCCCATAGACGATCAATTTAATTGTCAATATCATTGACTCAATACAATATCTTAGTACTTAGACTGATGCCGATACGTGTTGGCCGAGCAAGGAGCTCACACTCTGGCACTTGAAGTGTGTACTTAACTCATTCATTGCGGTATGACCCACCGGTGGGCGTAGCTAGGTTTTTCCTGCTGCGAAACGACCCATCGATTGGTCGTTTTGAAAAATTCAACAACCTTTCTAAGTTAATGGTATTTAACAGGCCCAGTTAATGCTTGACATTTACAAATTTGCTTATCACTTTTGACTTTAAATTTAAGTTGAATATTGAACTTCAGTTTAACCCATCGCAACTAACGTGTTAAATTAGAACCGGAAAAACTAACGAAAATTTCATCTCAGGCCTTCAAGGAAAAACCACGCTCTCAAATACAACACTTAACATTAAACAGTTATTCGAAACATGCGCAGCTGAAGTAATCATAGAATGAATGTAGGTCAACTCCTGATGCCATTCATTTACTATGTATGAATGAAAGTTCGATGCTACCAGCATTGCCTCAACGCGGAGCCAGTCACATATAAAGGGTTTGCCTTTCACAAATCCGAAGTGTCAATAAAACAGCAAATTAATAAAGTCATAGTGATCTCATTAAAGACTTGTTTCTTTACACTTTCATTTATAATTCGGAGTTATTGATACATAGATCTCAGCTGTGGAAGCTTACAATAAATATGACACCACAAGTGTGTAGGTATGTGCATGTAATTAGAAATTTGTAAATTATCCACATTAATAGAAATAATAGGAAAACACGGGAAAAGTTTTTGATGGAAGGAAATTAAATATAGAAATCATATATTAAAAATTAATACGCAACACATAAGATTATCATAAAAACTAGAGCACATGACGCACATGTTTGACAACGTTTCACTTCAAAATCGCGTTACAGTGAAGCATGAATCCCTCGGAATCCAGCACGAAAAAGGCAGAGCTTGAATAATTGACAGCAAACCAACCTAAAGCTTAAGCACGACATACAAAACCTAGAGGATCAGCACAGCCCGTGGATACAGGTAGATTTAAACTCCATAGGCGGACCAAAATCGCTTTCAAAACTGCCAAGGCCACCAGACTGACGAGGCTGCAGAGAACAATGCCACTTACGGAGCGAGAAAAATCGGCGTCCTCTCTTAAGAACGGCCGGGGCGAAACTGGCTCTGTCGAGCTCAGCCTCTGAGCCTGAGGCTCTGAGCCTCTTGTCACGGAGTCCACGGCTACCACTGAGGTTTTTCTCTTTCCCCCAGATTTGCGGTAAAAATTCCCCCATTTTCACCAAAAATCCCCCAAAATTAAGAAAAAAACGTATTATGGTATATATTAAATGAAAACTTACAATACTTTTATTCTATATTGAATCTAAATGTAATTTCGTCCTCTCATTGACAGCTTGTGAGCTATTTTCCTGTAGGGGTAAATTGTTTTATCCACAGGTAAGAAATTATACTCACTTGAGGAAAGGTCGTGTTGGTCAAAGTTTTCTACAAGAGTAAGCTCACTTACGGTAATTCCACTGGATTTCTTGGATGGCTCTCCTACTATATCAGCGCTGATACTTGCAACATTTAATTATGTTTCTCTTATGTAGCACTGAGCATGGTTTTGTTTTAATTTTTCAAAGAAATATTGCAGCACTTACAATACCTACAGTTGGGATTATTATTTCATCTCAGGTGAGCTTTCATTCGGTTGCACCGAGCAAATGATTTCTGTATGACTGCGTACAGAACTTTCGTTTCGTAGAACATGATTCGGTACGGTAAGCCATACGAAAAAATAATCAGCATTCAAAAGCAAAAATAATAATTATAAAATAATGAAATCATTATATAAATAGCATTAATCACTAAAATGAACCTATTTGTCATCTTTGTAAAATTTTGCTCGTAAAACGTTAAGTTAATATTCAAAGTTGAAGAACTAATTGCTGAAAAGCATGGAACAGAGTTAGTCTCTGTAACGCATATAAGTTATGGAAATACTTATTAATATGTTAATATCGAAAGTTACTGATTGAAACCTAGGCGTGCTGCACATTTTTAACATCTCTTAATTTTGAACCACACAAGTATTCAATCATCAAGAACTCCTGCTTCCGCCTTTTTTCCTTAAGAAAATACGATAAAAATATCTGAATTCCCAAATTAACATATAAGAATAATTACTACATAATTCAAGTTAATGAGGAGAATGTTGGTCAAAAAGTATTCGCTCAGAGGAAGGAAGCTAGCAACCGTCACGGTCACTGTTTGCTTTTTTCTTCCTTTTATAGAGCGAACTCTCGAGACTTAGCTCTGTGAGCTGTGAGAATGAGAGTAATGAGACTGTTTACTGTTCCGATATGAATCTCGTTGCTAGTCTAAGGAGTTCGATCCTCGTTCAGACTTCGTTGTATCGCCTTTTATTCATAGTTAAAAGGGGGTATTTCCTGTTCTGCATCATAATTTCTCCATTCGAATGAGCTTACGTCCACTTGTAATTCAAAATTATCCTTGGTATACATTTTTTACATAGGAAATAATTTCTGGCCGAATTCCCCCAAATTGTATGGTTTTTGCGAAAGTTTCCCCCATTCCCCCAGACCACGAGCGTTTCCCCTAGATCTAGGGGAAATCCCCCATCAGTGGCAGCCCTGACGGAGTCTGGTGAGTCAGGTCACCTAGGTGACGTGTTGTTTGAGTATAATGGGGGAGAAGAGGTTGGGGGTGGGGGGGAAGGTTGTTGCAGGGGAGGAAGGTATCTTAATAGGAATATATTACAGGGAAGGGAGGTTTCTTGAAAAAATACGTTGAAAGTGAGGGTGGTTCCAAGTGAGGGTGGTTCCAAGTGAGGGTGGTTCCAAGTGAGGGTGGTTCCAAGTGAGGGTGGTTCCAAGTGAGGGTGGTTCCAAGTGAGGGTGGTTCCAAGTGAGGGTGGTTCCAAGTGAGGGTGGTTCCTGTCGTACACTACTTTTTTTTCGAATCCAGGTTTATCGTTGTTTCAAATTTTCAATCGTTTAAGTCGGAACTTCAAATCGAAGGAGTTATTTTCAGAAAGAAAACACATTTCTTTCGATGTGGCCACACATTTTACTTGTTTAATGAAGGATGAACACATGACAAGAGATCGATGAAACTAGCAAATTCAGGAATAACAATTATTACAATACCGTTACGTAACTTGGAGTCTGCAGCGATGACGAAATACTATAATGTCTCGCATTTTACGTTAAGTTATTACGTGAAAATTAACACAAGATCGGAGTCTAATACGGTGTGCCAGCCGTATGCAAATTTAACAAGTTAAAGGAGTGGCACTAGGAGACCTTTCAGCGGCGGATTCTCAGGCTAGAATGATCCCTCGAACTATCGTCGTACCCTTTAATAACTCTCGTGCTGCCGGGGTAGCCGCAGCTTCCGCGACCGTTACAACAGGTGCTGTACCATTGCCGCAGCTGCTCACGTCGTCGCGTACTGCTGCTGATCGCTGTTGTTGTTGCTGCAGCTAAGAGTACCAGCGTCGCCTTCTTCGGTCAAGCAGTCCCCCTTTTTTGTAACCGCCAAGCCACTGCTGCGCAAACTTCGCTTCCTTCCACGCCGTGTTGTGCTGAATTTGCAGGTTTCTTTTTGTAGCAGACCAGATGTCGGACTCACGCTCAACCGTCCTCACTCCTTCTTGTGGTAGAATTTAACGGTTCGTACTAGGGACATGACATTCCAATTGAGGGTGGTTCCAAGTGAGGGTGGTTCCAAGTGAGGGTGGTTCCAAGTGAGGGTGGTTCCAAGTGAGGGTGGTTCCAAGTGAAGGTGGTTCCAAGTGAAGGTGGTTCCAAGTGAGGGTGGTTCCAAGTGAGGGTGGTTCCAAGTGAGGGTGGTTCCAAGTGAGGGCGGTTCCAAGTGAGGGTGGATCCAGGTGAGGGTGGTTCAAAGTGAGGGTGGTTCCAGGTGAAGGTGGTTCCAGGTGAGGGTGGTTCCAGGTGAGGGTGGTTCCAGGCGAGGGTGATTCCAGGCGAGGGTGATTCCAGGCGAGGGTGATTCCAGGCGAGGGTGATTCCAGGCGAGGGTGATTCCAGGCGAGGGTGATTCCAGGCGAGGGTGATTCCAGGCGAGGGTGATTCCAGGCGAGGGTGATTCCAGGCGAGGGTGATTCCAGGCGAGGGTGATTCCAGGCGAGGGTGATTCCAGGCGAGGGTGATTCCAGGCGAGGGTGATTCCAGGCGAGGGTGATTCCAGGCGAGGGTGATTCCAGGCGAGGGTGATTCCAGGCGAGGGTGATTCCAGGCGAGGGTGATTCCAGGCGAGGGTGATTCCAGGCGAGGGTGATTCCAGGCGTGGGCGATTCCAGGCGAGGGTGGTTCCAGGCGAGGGTGGTTCCAGGCGAGGGTGGTTCCAGGCGAGGGTGGTTCCAGGCGAGGATGATTCCAGGCGAGGGTGATTCCAGGCGAGGGTGATTCCAGGCGAGGGCGATTCCAGGCGAGGGCGATTCCAGGCGAGGGCGATTCCAGGCGAGAGCGATTCCAGGCGAGGGCGATTCCAGGCGAGAGCGATTCCAGGCGAGGGTGATTCCAGGCGAGGGTGATTCCAGGCGAGGGCGATTCCAGGCGAGGGCGATTCCAGGCGAGGGCGATTCCAGGCGAGGGCGATTCCAGGCGAGGGCGATTCCAGGCGAGGGCGATTCCAGGCGAGGGCGATTCCAGGCGAGGGCGATTCCAGGCGAGGGCGATTCCAGGCGAGGGCGATTCCAGGCGAGGGCGATTCCAGGCGAGGGCGATTCCAGGCGAGGGCGATTCCAGGCGAGGGCGATTCCAGGCGAGGGCGATTCCAGGCGAGGGCGATTCCAGGCGAGGGCGATTCCAGGCGAGGGCGATTCCAGGCGAGGGCGATTCCAGGCGAGGGCGATTCCAGGCGAGGGCGATTCCAGGCGAGGGCGATTCCAGGCGAGGGCGATTCCAGGCGAGGGCGATTCCAGGCGAGGGCGATTCCAGGCGAGGGCGATTCCAGGCGAGGGCGATTCCAGGCGAGGGCGATTCCAGGCGAGGGCGATTCCAGGCGAGGGCGATTCCAGGCGAGGGCGATTCCAGGCGAGGGCGATTCCAGGCGAGGGCGATTCCAGGCGAGGGCGATTCCAGGCGAGGGCGATTCCAGGCGAGGGCGATTCCAGGCGAGGGCGATTCCAGGCGAGGGCGATTCCAGGCGAGGGCGATTCCAGGCGAGGGCGATTCCAGGCGAGGGCGATTCCAGGCGAGGGCGATTCCAGGCGAGGGTGATTCCAGGCGAGGGTGATTCCAGGCGAGGGTGATTCCAGGCGAGGGTGATTCCAGGCGAGGGTGATTCCAGGCGAGGGTGATTCCAGGCGAGGGTGATTCCAGGCGAGGGTGATTCCAGGCGAGGGTGATTCCAGGCGAGGGTGATTCCAGGCGAGGGTGATTCCAGGCGAGGGTGATTCCAGGCGAGGGTGATTCCAGGCGAGGGTGATTCCAGGCGAGGGCGATTCCAGGCGAGGGCGATTCCAGGCGTGAGCGATTCCAGGCGAGGGCGATTCCAGGCGAGGGCGATTCCAGGCGAGGGCGATTCCAGGCGAGGGCGATTCCAGGCGAGGGTGATTCCAGGTGAGGGTGATTCCAGGTGAGGGTGATCTCAGGGAAGGGAAGTTTCTCAAAAGAAATATAGCCTCCTTTTTAGAAATGGAACTCTAACTTCTAACCGCGGCAATGAAATATCATCCAGGGATTAAACTAAGCTCTAATACTTGCTGCACTCTTACCATAATAATTAACACATTTAATTAAGGCTTTCACTGTTACTCGTGAATAAAAATGCTCTCCTAACTTCTATATTTCATTTCCTTCAATCAATAAGTTTTCCCGGGTTTTCTTGAAGTAATATTTTATTTATGTGCACAATTCGCAAATTTCTAATCACACAATCAAGCAAATTCATGATGAATTACGTCGCTCTCTGTACGATCGCTTTCCATCCCCTGCATAATCACAACGAAGACACTTAATATATGAAATATATTGTGACCTAATATAATATGGATATATATATATATATGAATTTTCATACACAATTTGTACTCCCTTAAAATTTTACCACTTGTGACTTTATAAAATATGAATATATATGTATTACACATATATAAATACATATATATACACTATGTGAATTTGCACTCACAATTTGTATTCCCTTAAAAATTTTAACACTTGTGACTTTATATAATATGAATATATATATATATATATATATATATACACACTATGTGAATTTTCACACACAATTTGTATTCCCTTAAAATTTTCAAAACGATTCTGTGACGAAAAACATTAATGTTGGGGAAATTTAACTGATTTGTGTCCTTCTTTGTGATAACTGATTTGTGCTCTTGTGTTTGCAAATTTTTAGGATATCGTAGGACTTGCGTATTCCAACAGCACGAGCGTGTCGCTTAAAATGTGTGACTGATCGCGTAACATGTGTGCCTGGTGGCGTGTTTCACATGTGCTGGAGTGTGTGCTACGTTTGTGTTGGTGTTGTGTTTGGAAGGAATTTTGTGTGTAAGCCTGTCCTGTGTTGGAGACGTGAGAAACATGAACTTGTTATGATTATCTGAGACCTTGTGGAGGGCATAGGCGCCCAACAGTCGACCGCAAGGGTGACAAGATTTATAGAGCACTCAAGCTTGAGGGTGGGGACGAGCGACTTTCGAAGCGGCCAGATTGTAAACACAGCAGGATACGAAACAACCAGGCCTTAGAAAAACAGAGTGGAAAAATTTTAGAGCAGAATTTCATGGGAAAAAGATCGCTAGTGTTCCTGAGAGAAGGCGGAGTCAGCTACACGGTCTCATCAGAGGGCTTACAGCCAATATAATGGTCAGAGCACCCTTGGAAAGATTTTCGAAGTAGAGGACCGCCAATCAGAGAAATTGTAGGCGTTCACGAATGGAAGAAGGCAGCACTCACAGCACACAAGACCAAAGAGTTAGTGAGTTTAGGCGAGCAGTCTACCGCGGTACATCATCATAGAAAGAAGTACGCGTAACGAAGTGTCATACTAAAAATCATTTCTGAAAACATAAGTGAAAATATTGAATATATTGCGCGTGTAGAGGAGCCTGTAAATTAAAATTAAATTAAAAAATGTCACTTCTATTTTTCCAGAAATGAAAACATCGTAACCAAACTGTGCAGTATATGAAGTACTGAGTAGACGTCTTTTGGGGGCGGGTAAGAAGTTGTTTCTAATTGTGCAAGATATGCTGTTCGAAAAATATGTAATATAAAGTGCTGTAATATAAAGTGCTGTTATTCAAAGTTAACACTAAATGTAGATGAGCACATTTTTTGCAACCGAAGTAATGGGTTAAATGTTTGTATCCTTGCAGGAGGGCGGTCTCTATCTGGTTACTCCTCTCTTGGCAGTTCTTCACTGTCAATTTCAACTTGAAGAAAATTTACGAGATGCTGTCATGCAATCATCAAATGATACTGTACTGAACTATGAATTATTCAGGGAATTGGAACTGAAGCGGTGCCTGAGAACACGCATGAGATTGGAAGCGATGACCGTGCTTTGTGCTGTTGGAAAACGTTATTGAAAAGATAGGTTGCATCTTGTCATGTGTCTTAATTCAATTGGAATGTGACAACCCATCAGTTAGGCATTGTTTCATTGTATATGTCCCGTGTGTAATTAACTTAAAGATATTGACCGGTCAATTAGGCAGGGTAATACTTGTCAATATGTGTTACTTGCAATTCCAGTAGATGTCAATTAATGCTTTGTACCAGGGTCTCATCATAAGAAATTCCTCAACATTTTGATGTGTTTAAAAACCCCGTTAGCACTAGCATCACAGCTCACCGAGGAAAATAGCGCACAGAAATGCGTTTGTAAGTGAGACAGCGTTCGTCGGTGAGTACCATTTTTTTTTAGTATATGTACTGTAATGCTAATTATCTCTTTTATTTTGTGTTGTTTATATAATGTTGTGGAGGTGCGCCATTCCCTCAATTCCGAGAACCTGGTCTTCTTGTTAATGAAATGTTAACAAGGAGGTGAAGGGACGATTTCCCGTGACAACTCCGCGTGTAGGGCCATATGTGTTACTCTAGGTAAATTGCTCATTCACGTACGCCCGAGAATAGATGAATGACATATCTGCTTTGCGACCTTTTTAAAAAATAAATGTTATCACACGAGGTGAAATGTTGCCGTGCAATTGTATTTTTCACAAATCTCAGGAAGGATAAAAATGTATTCGAGCAGTAAAGTCGATTTCCCAATTCTGCTACCTACAACCAAACATAACCAAACGAACCGTAACAATCACGAAAACGTGAACTTGTTAATCTATGCCAATTTTCAATTAATACCCAATTATAATCTAAAAGCGTTTGCTCGTAAATTTGAGCGGTAAAATTACAACCGTTAACACTTAGACTGCGACGTGCGCCACTGGTGGCCACGAAAGGGATTTTCATAATGCTGCTCACCGACCAGTAGTCTCAAACTCAAACTCAATGAAAGCACCAATTTAGTATGGAGTTAAGGAACGCGGAATCTATGCAGAAATGCCATAGAAACAGTAGGTTGAGAAAGAAGTTGAAGAAGAAAGTTGAAGAGAAAGAAAATCGAAGAAATAAAAGTTGAAGAAGAAAGTAGTAGTAGGCACTGAAAAACAGGAGAGCAGTGAACCAATAAAAGGTGGTCCTTAACACAATGAAAAACATTTTATTTCAACAAAAAGGAAGGCCTACCTAACTTTCTCAGCTTGGGCCCTCACATTTTTACCCTGGGAGTGTTAATTCTCAGACAAAATAATTGTATCCCCCTGAGGGGCCACTTAATCAAAACTAAATGAAGGCACGACCCAGTTAATGATTCGTATTTTAAAATTTGCTTTCTACAATTCCCTTTAAATTACCGTTGAATATTAAACTTCAGTTTTACATGCCGCAATCAAAGTGTTCAAGACTACACGTTCACTTCTTTGTTTTTTTCTTCGATCCGCTCTAGTCCGCCTCGTCTCTGTGAGCTTTGATGCGCCGCTGCCGCAGCTCGGAGCGAGGGCTTCCAGGCAGGCTTTTCCCAGCCATCATGATCGAATTTTCAATTTTCTCTGAAAAGACTTGAGGAAGCTTGAGGTAAGACTCGAGGAAGCTTAAGATAGAGTTCGAGGAAGCTTGTGATAAGGTTCGAGGAAGCTTGAGATAAGGTTCGAGGAAGCTTGAGATGAGACTTGAGATAAAACTTCACAAGTAAGATAAGACTTGAAGAAATTTGAGACAAGACTTGAAAAAATTTGCTGTTGCCTGTCGTTACCCTGCTGCTGTCGTTGCCCTGCTGCGGCGGCTGTGTAACCTCGTCAGCAATGCTTCAATCAGTCAACACGTCAGCCAAATGCGAATCAACTCACACGTCAGCAACATTCGAGAAAATTATGAGTCATTTCCGGTATAATCAACGTGCCAGCAACACTCGAGGAGGGCTGCTCAAACTGACCTTAGAGCTCACTCAAAACCACCGGTTGGCGACAGCCATGACGGTATCTAGTTCGTCTCTTTTTTGCTTTAAATTTAGATAACGAAGATAAAGTTCATGACATGTTCAGTAGATATGGGATCCAATGCCTTAACATAATGAACTCAAGTGGGGATGCCGGTTGGGCTTCGTGGAATCAGATAGTGGACTTAATGGACGGTTCGATACCGAAATAGATCGAAAATTAATGACTAGATCAACTATTTCATTCACGATTTCATTGACGGGTTTCAGATATTTCTCGGGTTTCAGATATTTCACGGGTTTTAGACACTTCACGGGTTTTAGACACTTCACGGGCTTCAGACACTTCACGGGCTTCAGACACTTCACGGGCTTCAGACACTTCACGGGCTTCAGACACTTCACGGGCTTCAGACACTTCACGGGCTTCAGACACTTCACGGGCTTCAGACACTTCACGGGCTTCAGACACTTCACGGGCTTCAGACACTTCACGGGCTTCAGACACTTCACGGGCTTCAGACACTTCACGGGCTTCAGACACTTCACGGGCTTCAGACACTTCACGGGCTTCAGACACTTCACGGGCTTCAGACATTTCACGGTCTTCAGACATTTCACGGTCTTCAGACATTTCACGGTCTTCAGACATTTCACGGGCTTCAGACATTTCACGGGCTTCAGACATTTCACGGGCTTCAGACATTTCACGGGCTTCAGACATTTCACGGGCTTCAGACATTTCACGGGCTTCAGACATTTCACGGGCTTCAGACATTTCACGGGCTTCAGACATTTCACGGGCTTCAGACATTTCACGGGCTTCAGACATTTCACGGGCTTCAGACATTTCACGGGCTTCAGATATTTCACGGGCTTCAGATATTTCTCGGGCTTCAGATATTTCTCGGGCTTCAGATATTTCTCGGGCTTCAGATATTTCACGGGCTTCAGATATTTCTCGGGCTTCAGATATTTCACGGGCTTCAGATATTTCACGGGCTTCAGATATTTCACGGGCTTCAGATATTTCTCGGGCTTCAGATATTTCTCGGGCTTCAGATATTTCACGTGCTTGAGATATTTCACGGGCTTCAGATATTTCACGTGCTTCAGATATTTCACGGGCTTCAGATATTTCTCGGGCTTCAGATATTTCTCGGGCTTCAGATATTTCACGGGCTTCAGATATTTCTCGGGCTTCAGATATTTCACGTGCTTCAGATATTTCACGGGCTTCAGATATTTCACGGGCTTCAGATATTTCACGGGCTTCAGATATTTCACGGGCTTCAGATATTTCACGGGCTTCAGATATTTCACGGGCTTCAGATATTTCTCGGGCTTCAGATATTTCTCGGGCTTCAGATATTTCTCGGGCTTCAGATATTTCTCGGGCTTCAGATATTTCTCGGGCTTCAGATATTTCTCGGGTTTCAGATATTTCTCGGGTTTCAGATATTTCTCGGGCTTCAGATATTTCTCGGGCTTCAGATATTTCTCGGGCTTCAGATATTTCTCGGGTTTCAGATATTTCTCGGGCTTCAGATATTTCTCGGGCTTCAGATATTTCTCGGGCTTCAGATATTTCTCGGGTTTCAGATATTTCTCGGGTTTCAGATATTTCTCGGGCTTCAGATATTTCACGGGCTTCAGATATTTCACGGGCTTCAGATATTTCACGGGCTTCAGATATTTCACGGGCTTCAGATATTTCACGGGCTTCAGATATTTCACGGGCTTCAGATATTTCACGGGCTTCAGATATTTCACGGGCTTCAGATATTTCACGGGCTTCAGATATTTCTCGGGCTTCAGATATTTCTCGGGCTTCAGATATTTCAAGAGCTTCAGATATTTCAAGAGCTTCAGATATTTCACGGGCTTCAGATATTTCACGGGCTTCAGATATTTCTCGGGCTTCAGATATTTCACGGGCTTCAGACATTTCACGGGCTTCAGATATTTCTCGGGCTTCAGATATTTCTCGGGCTTCAGATATTTCTCGGGCTTCAGATATTTCACGGGCTTCAGATATTTCACGGGCTTCAGATATTTCACGGGCTTCAGATATTTCTCGGGTTTCAGATATTTCACGGGCTTCAGATATTTCACGGGCTTCAGATATTTCACGGGCTTCAGATATTTCACGGGCTTCAGATATTTCACGGGCTTCAGATATTTCACGGGCTTCAGACATTTCACGGGCTTCAGATATTTCACGGGCTTCAGATATTTCACGGGCTTCAGATATTTCTCGGGCTTCAGATATTTCAAGAGCTTCAGATATTTCACGGGCTTCAGATATTTCTCGGGCTTCAGATATTTCTCGGGCTTCAGATATTTCACGGGCTTCAGACATTTCACGGGCTTCAGACATTTCACGGGCTTCAGACATTTCACGGGCTTCAGATATTTCACGGGCTTCAGATATTTCTCGGGCTTCAGATATTTCTCGGGCTTCAGATATTTCACGGGCTTCAGATATTTCACGGGCTTCAGATATTTCACGGGCTTCAGATATTTCACGTGCTTCAGATATTTCTCGGGCTTCAGATATTTCTCGGGTTTCAGATATTTCTCGGGTTTCAGATATTTCTCGGGTTTCAGATATTTCTCGGGTTTCAGATATTTCTCGGGTTTCAGATATTTCTCGGGCTTCAGATATTTCACGGGCTTCAGATATTTCACGGGCTTCAGATATTTCACGGGCTTCAGATATTTCACGGGCTTCAGATATTTCTCGGGCTTCAGATATTTCTCGGGCTTCAGATATTTCACGGGCTTCAGATATTTCACGGGCTTCAGATATTTCACGGGCTTCAGATATTTCTCGGGCTTCAGATATTTCTCGGGTTTCAGATATTTTTCGGGCTTCAGATATTTCTCGGGTTTCAGATATTTCTCGGGTTTCAGATATTTCTCGGGTTTCAGATATTACTCGGGTTTCAGGTATTTCTCGGGTTTCAGATATTTCTCGGGTTTCAGATATTTCACGGGTTTCAGATATTTCACGGGTTTCAGATATTTCACGGGTTTCAGATATTTCTCGGGTTTCAGATATTTCTCGGGTTTCAGATATTACTCGGGTTTCAGGTATTTCTCGGGTTTCAGATATTTCTCGGGTTTCAGATATTTCTCGGGTTTCAGATATTTCTCGGGTTTCAGATATTTCTCGGGTTTCAGATATTTCTCGGGTTTCAGATATTTCTCGGGTTTCAGATATTTCTCGGGTTTCAGATATTTCTCGGGTTTCAGATATTTCTCGGGTTTCAGATATTTCTCGGGTTTCAGATATTTCTCGGGTTTCAGATATTTCTCGGGTTTCAGATATTTCTCGGGTTTCAGATATTTCTCGGGTTTCAGATATTTCTCGGGTTTCAGATATTTCTCGGGTTTCAGATATTTCTCGGGTTTCAGATATTTCTCGGGTTTCAGATATTTCTCGGATTTCAGATATTTCTCGGGTTTCAGATATTTCTCGGGTTTCAGATATTTCTCGGGTTTCAGATATTTCTCGGGTTTCAGATATTTCTCGGGTTTCAGATATTTCACGGGTTTCAGATATTTCTCGGGTTTCAGATATTTCTCGGGTTTCAGATATTTCTCGGGTTTCAGATATTTCTCGGGTTTCAGATATTTCACGGGTTTCAGATATTTCTCGGGTTTCAGATATTTCTCGGGTTTCAGATATTTCTCGGGCTTCAGATATTTCACGGGTTTCAAATACTAAAGGTGGTTGCGGAGGTTTAGGACCGCCGTCAGTATAACTTTTTCGCCGCCTGCATACATGTTTTTCGCCGCCCAAGTAATTAAATCGCTTGGGCGGTGAAAAACACGCATGCTCCGGCGAAAAAGATAGACTGGGGGAGCGCATCTTGGATCGATCACATGCGGGTACGATGTCGAATGTCCAACTTACGACTGTTTTTCATCAGACTGATTTTCCTTCGTATCAAATTATTTTATGAAGATATCATCAAAGTAGTGGTTCAGGTCGAGACCCTAAGTGAATCTACGTCACTGTGTTCGTTTTCGTATACTTGAGGCGCCCAAATGCTCCAGTTTTGGAGTTTGCCCCTCAAATAGAACGTCACAGAAATGAACACGGTGGATATCAGGATACGTCAACCAAAAAAAAATTAAATAATAAATAAAATAAAATAAATAATCTCGGTACAACACTCACACGGTACATCTAAGCTCTAACTTTTGCGGGCCAACTGATAAATTTAACACGGTTTCTTTTGATGGGTTCAACTGAAGTTCAATTCAATTTAATTCAAATTTAAGGTCAATTGTAGCAAGTAATTTAAAAAATAGCTGACATTTACTGGATCGAGCCTTCATTTAGCTTTCATTAGCTATTGAGAAAAATTGAGTTAGTGACTGCAGGTCTATCAGCAGCATTATGAAAATTCCCTCAGTGACCACCGGTGGGTCCCTTCGCAGGAAACGTGAAGAGGCTAGAACATAACCATCTACGTTCCCATTATACAACACAGTTATTACCAATTCACAAAGTCGATGAAAATGGTACGTTTTGGGACTTCCCCTGGTTGAAGTTAAAAAAACTTTTTCGACCATAGTTATTCCGGTTCTTTTCCAGACAAGCCCCGCCACTAATGCAACACATAAGTTCACCCACTTGTGATTTTCGAAATAATACAGCAATCGACTTCAAATAACTCCCAAATGAAAGAATGTTTTAACCTTTTGTATGAATTAAACTTTGAAGTCAATAGGTGCGTTATTTCGAAAGTTACGAGGGGGTGAACTTAAGCATTGCATTAGTGGCAGGGCTTATCTGGAAAAGATCCGTTATTCCTTAAAAAAAAACTCGCATTAATCACCATCGTAATACTAGAGCTGTGAATAAAGACTTTAAAAATCGGAAGAATACTATTATTATCCTCCTACCGTTGACTACGTTTGCAGCTGCCACATAAATATTTACACTTCGCCTGGCCATGAAGCTAGCAACCCAGGCGAACGATAAGGTTCGTACGTCAGCCAGTCATGACCTCGCGGCAGCAAACAAGATTGGTTCGAGCAGTCCTCGAACGATCGAACAGCTGAAGATGGTAGGAAAGAGACTTGAAAACAGACAAACGCCGGTAGCTTCACGGAACTGAACTCTTACCAAACACTCAAAATTGGTGCACCAAATTTCAATATCTAACATTCTTCTGAGTTTTATTACTCCGTTTCTAGTAAAATTCACCGGGAGATCCTAGCGAAAACACATACAATTAAAAAAATAATCGCATGCTCCGAGAATTTATCTTAATGACAATGGCTTCATTCATAGTCATATCTTTAATCTGATCTTAACAAGCCTCTCGAAATATTGGGTCCTCGCCACAGTTGTAACTTTACTAACAAAATAAGGGATGGATACTTAGCGTACGACAACTGCGAACAACAAAAATAGTCAACAGTAACTTTTGCAGCCCATTATGATATAAAAGGGACAAACATCACCGAAATTACAGTTAATGAGCATGGTGTAAACATAATGTCGGAATTGCATTTCAAGAAACATCTTACAAACATTTCACATATAAGACCCAAAAAACATTCAATTTCAATAGACATTGACATGAACGTGAGCAAAAAACGACAAATTTACTGTTTATCTTAATTTTTTAGAAACGTTTAGCCAAACTAGGGTAACAAATGGAAAAATTCCAATGTCACCACACTTCGAAGCCCGAGCGGCCAAGTCACGATCTGGATGTAAGGGAACAAACAAATTAGCACACAATAAACAACTCTTATGTACACATGTGAAGCAATACCGTACTGTCGCTCGCTTCTTCTATGTTCTTGTGTACCTCGGACTTTTTTTTTGAGTTGTGCACTCGTCACAGTCAGCACTTTGCTCTCAGTAATAACATAAGGCAAAATTAAGCAGAGCTCAAAAAACAATAGAATGGGGCAAAATTAAGTCCCAATGCTTACTGCCTTAGCAATAGCATGGGACAAAATTTTCCATTCCGCTCGCTGCTTGGCTGGTACGACTTGTCGACAAAATCTATGTTTTACGTAGAATATTATTTCAAAATTTTCCACATAGGAGACCAGACAAGACCTCCTGGAACCACCCACATTACAGACACTTTTAGTTCCAGAAGCCGTTTTTGAGATACCGTGCTTGTATTAGGGACAGAACACGTGATGTGACCTCTGTCTGCTGTACGTGCCTGGGCTAGAGCAAATAATTCCCAAGGCCTGTCTGTCCCTTCAGAGTACTTCCATGGCAACATCGAAGCCCTAACTCAAGATATGACGTAACCACACGCTTATAATTACTGCAAAATTACCTGGAACGATCTCGATGAGAAAAACAATCGGTTTAGAACCGTAAACTTGACAGTTGAAGTGCTTTTCGAATACCACCACTCAATAACGACGCAAGCACGCAACTGGTGGACCGAAGAGGAGGATGTATCGTGTGCGCACACCGGTTTGTGCACGTGTGTGCGCGCCGCTCATGTACGTTTTGCGTACCGTAGTAGCCGGACGGGCAGACTGGTCCCACACTCGTCATTCAGCAAACCAAAACCAATCCTTAGAAAGACTGTCAAGTTCAGAAATTCAGTTTTTGCATTATAATATCATTGATGCCTAAAACTTATAAGCAATGTATCCATAACTGTTGAATTCTTTTGTCATGTTTAATACTCCCGTTTTTGGACACTTGTAAATGAAGTGACCATGTTTGTAGTCGCTTTAAATAGTCTAGTATAACAGCCAATATTCAGACTACATTCATATTACTTCGAGACGAGCGTAATTCATTTGATTGTTTTTTATAATGAGAGTTAAGACGCTGATAGTTCATTTATTAATTCTTAACGGACTTTAAAAGAACCTTCATGTTAAATTACGTGATCTTTCAAATATGCATTTTCAGTGTTTGTGCAGACTGGGCGTGCCATGCGACGGGGGCTGGAGAGCATGGCTCTCGAAGAGAGCCTGAAAGAGCGCACGGGAAATGGAAGAGGAAAACACCGGGGGAAGGAGGGGGAGAAAGAGGCTGGGGGAGGATCAGGGAAGCAAAAGAGGGAGGGAAAAGCAGGGGAGAACGAGAGCGAGTTCACAAATGTGCGTCATAGGCTGGCAAGTCTAGGCCCAGCCTATGACGCACTGGGTACTTTCCCCCCACCTTCTTACACGCTTCCGTAGCTAAGTACTACATACTCCAAACCTTTTCAAAGCTTGACCAGGAGTAACCGTCATTGCCACCTCGTATTAGTTACATATAAGGCATTCGAAAAACCAATGTACAAAATGATCTCTATCAGGCTCGATTGGAATCAAACAACTTTTCTTTCTTTTTTCTGTCTGTCTTTTACTTAATTTGACTTTGCAATACTCCATGGTAATATGAAGCAGCCAGCTTCTGATTATTACCACGATAGTTTTAATAAATCCGGCGCATGAATCTGAAACGCACTCTCATCTCGTGGAGTGTTTAATACACTTTGACTGCGAAGTGGGCCACCGGTGGTCACTGTTTTCATTGAGCTGTTTTCAGCACGCTGTTTTCATTGTGTTGTTTTCATTATGCTGTTTTCATTATGTTGTTTTCATTTTGCTGTTTTCATTTTGCTGTTTTCATTGTGCTGTTTTCATTATGCTGTTTTCATTATGCTGTTTTCATTGTGCTGTTTTGATTGTACTGTTTTCATTGTGCTGTTTTCATGATGCTATTTTCGTGATGCTGTTTTCATTATGCTGTTTTCATTGTACTGTTTTCATTGTGCTGTTTTCATTATGCTGTTTTCATTGTGCTGTTTTCATTGTGCTGTTTTCATTATGCTGTTTTCGTTATTCTCTTTTCATGATGCTGTTTTCTTATGCTGTTTTCATTGTACTGTTTTCATTGTGCTGTTTTCATGATGCTATTTTCATGATGCTGTTTTCATTATGCTGTTTTCATTGTACTGTTTTCATTGTGCTGTTTTCATGATGCTATTTTCATGATGCTGTTTTCATTATGCTGTTTTCATTGTACTGTTTTTATTGTGCTGTTTTCATTATGCTGTTTTCATTGTGCTGTTTTCATTGTGCTGTTTTCATTATGCTGTTTTCGTTATTCTCTTTTCATGATGCTGTTTTCATGATGCTATTTTCATGATGCTGTTTTCATTATGCTGTTTTCATTGTACTGTTTTCATTGTGCTGTTTTCATTATGCTGTTTTCATTGTGCTGTTTTCATTGTGCTGTTTTCATAATGCTGTTTTCGTTATTCTCTTTTCATGATGCTGTTTTCATTATGCTGTTTTCATTTTGCTGTTTTCATTGTGCTGTTTTCATGATGCTATTTTCATGATGCTGTTTTCATTATGCTGTTTTCATTGTACTGTTTTCATTGTGCTGTTTTCATGATGCTATTTTCATGATGCTGTTTTCATTATGCTGTTTTCATTGTACTGTTTTTATTGTGCTGTTTTCATTATGCTGTTTTCATTGTGCTGTTTTCATTGTGCTGTTTTCATTATGCTGTTTTCGTTATTCTCTTTTCATGATGCTGTTTTCATTATGCTGTTTTCATTGTACTGTTTTCATTGTGCTGTTTTCATGATGCTATTTTCATGATGCTGTTTTCATTATGCTGTTTTCATTGTACTGTTTTCATTGTGCTGTTTTCATGATGCTATTTTCATGATGCTGTTTTCATTATGCTGTTTTCATTGTACTGTTTTTATTGTGCTGTTTTCATTGTGCTGTTTTCATTGGGCTGTTTTCATGATGCTATTTTCATGATGCTGTTTTTATTATGCTGTTTTCATTGTGCTGTTTTCATTATGCTGTTTTCATTGTGCTGTTTTCATTGTGCTGTTTTCATTATGCTGTTTTCGTTATTCTGTTTTCATGATGCTGTTTTCATTGTACTGTTTTCATTATGCTGTTTTCATGATGCTGTTCTCATTATGCTGTTTTCATTATGCTGTTTTCATGATGCGGTTCTCATTATGCTGTTCTCATTATGATGCTGACCAATCAGAAGTCACAAACTAACTTTTTAAAAATACTCAATAAAAACTAAGCGAAAACACGATCCAGTTCATGTTTGATATTTTTAACATTGCTTACTACAATTGAATTTATATTTAAATGGAATCTTAAACTTCAGTTTTACCTGCCGCAGTCAATAAAGTGATAATGAAGCAACTCACTGTGAATTACGGTTCTAAAACTTGAGTTTCGTTGGGTCTCACTCAAGTCACTGAGTGCTAGAGTCGAACCATTTAAGCCAGTGGTATTCATTGCGCGGCTCTCGAAAAATATATAAATAAATTAACTGATATATGAATTATATAATATACGGTGACTTGCAGTAGCTGCGGCTCTCTCAATCAATGCGTTTAAACGAAGTGGCTCTCCTGCATAATTTAGTGTATAACACTGATAATTTCAGTGTTACGTACACCTGTACACTGTCTGAAGAGGGAAATCAAACTCTGAAGTAACAGGAATTACAGTGGGCTAAAGTTTCATCAGGAAGGAATGTTATCAAGTTGAGAGGCGCTCCTATCCTGTATTTTATTCAGCCGAGTAAAATGCATTTCTTCGGGAAAGACATTTTATCGATTCATATATGATGCTCTCATCTAAAAAATTCCTGAATGATGCATAAACCTAAAAAATCGTGAATGATGCATTAATCTAAAAAATTCTCATGAGATTCATAAATCTTGAAAATTGAAGACGATGCACTAATCTAAAAAATCATACATGATGCACATATTTATACAACTTGCATACGATTAAATACATCGAAAAAAATCATGCAGGATGCATGAACACGAAAAGTTACATAACTCACAGGTGTTGAGTTTGAGTAGTAGATGAAATCGCCAAAATGGATCTTTAGAATTTTCCGGTCTTTAACATGTTCAGACAGTAACATGTCCAGACGGGTATAACATTGCCACGCTATAATACAGGGGGGGGGGGGGAGAACCGATTGGGCATATTAAAAAGTTATGAAAGCCTAATTTTATCACACTCGTAGTTGGCGGTACTTACAATTCACGAATCATCACTTCAAAAAACAATGTAGTAAAAATGGTGCAGCACATTATTATTAGCAGCACAGAGAGGTGAAATGGAACCATAGTTGAAGTTAGTAGTACTTTGTTTTATGGTTTTCCACCTCAGAAAAAAAGGTAGTCGAGCGCAACAGCGTTTAACTTCGACAATTATTCGCTCCCTCACCACTGGTCAAGGAGGTTTGAATACCTCCTTATCTCTGGTAGGATGTGAGGGCAGCGTTTAACAACTTCACCGCGTTTCCGCTGCTGTTGACGGTTAATTGGTTTGGTAAGGTTGTAAATAGCAGATCTGGGAAATCGTCTTTACTGTCCAAGTACATTTAGGAAATACATTTTACCATCCTTAAGAAACATGAGAAGTACAATTGCACGATTCATTCCACTACATATGATACAGTTATTTTTTAAAAAAAGGTCGCGAAAAATGAAATATCATTCATTTATACCGGTTCGTGAATCAGCAATTTCCCTAGTGGTACACATAGGTCCCAATACGCGGGGAACGTGTTGAAAACCTTTTTTTTCAGATATCTCCACAGAAAGAAATCGCAGGTACTCAAATCAGGTGACCGTGCAGGCCGCCTTTTAATCACCCCTCAGAAAGACCATAAGTCAGAGATAAATTCCTCTTAAAACAGTTCGTGAATTTTGGGCTGTGTGGGCTGGAGCCTCATCCTGTTGGAACCACGTCCTCATCACCCCTCAGAAAGACCATAAGTCAGAGATAAATTCTTCTTAAAACAGTTCGTGAATTTTGGGCTGTGTGGGCTGGAGCCTCATCCTGTTGGAACCGCGTCCTCGTACCCTCATCCTCACCAATCTCTTCCATTTTGGGCTGCACGAAATTGTTCAACATCGATACTCGTGCGAAACATTAGAGTTGGTGAATTTTTTAACGATTGACAGTGTATCAATAAAAATTTGTTGAGGGAATTTCTTACTACTTAACACGCGATGAACTGGAATGGTTTCGTAAAGTTGAAAAGTTGGAAAAGATATTGATACATAACGTTCGGACGTTACGGCCACGGTCACTAATTCATCCTCAAAGATGTATGCACGATTGACAGGGTATCAATAAAATATCGATAAGAAAAACGGTCACTAATTCATCCTCAGAGAAATAAGGGCCCATAGCACCAAACAGTGATACAGTAAACAACTCTTTTAGTTTAGGGGAATGTAGTGGTGTTTCTTGGATAACTCGGGAGTTATTTAATTGCTCGTAGCGAAAATTTTGAAAATTGACACTCTTTCTCACGTGAAAATCTGCCTCATTTTCACTCCCGAAAAAGCCTCATTGCTACAGAAGAAAACTGTTTCGGGAGCTATCTACGCAAGCATCCGCTAACACGGATTTTGACGTTTTACATTACCTCTTTGGTTTAATTCTTGAGCCATTATTCTTAATTAGGGTAATATTTTCATATACTTATTTCATGTATTTTTTAAGTAACTCCCATGAACCCCGAATAGTGAACCCTCAAAACTGCTCAATCGGTTCTACCGTAAATGTGTAGACTTTAACATCCCAAGGCTATAGCATCACTAGACTGTAACATACCCAGACTGTACCATACCCAGACTGTACCATACCCAGACTGTACTATACCCAAACTGTGACATACCCAGGCTGTGACATACTCAGACTGTGACGTACCCAGACTGTGCCATACCCAAACTGTGTCATACCCAGACTGTAACATGCCCAGACCGTGACATACCCAATCTGTACCATACCCAGACAGTGTCATACTCAGACTGTGACATGCCCAGACTGTCACATGTCCAGACTGTGACATGCCCAGACTGTCACATGCCTCCACTGCAACACGCCCAGACTGTGACATACCCACTTTTCACATCATCAGGTAAGTGATGAGACGAGTCACGTTGCACACACACACTTCAATTGCATACTTAGCACATTTTATGTGCTCCACACACACACACTACATATCGGCCTGCGCACGTGAAATGCACGCGACTTTCTGCGCACGCTGGATGACTTCACCACAGCGCTCCTTACGGATGAAGCGGCAGTCTTGGAAGAAGCCCTCATTCCGAGGGAAGCCGTTCGATCCGTCCGCGAATGTCACCAGACCTACGGAAACGGGCGACTTATTTCAAACCGATACAGAGTTCGTTTATGTGGATTTCATAGAATGTGTGACAGAGCTCTTCTACTGAGAGTCTGTAGCATGAATGTGACAGAGCTCTTCCATAGGGAGCTTATTTATGTGAAAAAGCCCTTGTATAGGGATTTAATAGAATATGTGACATAGCTCTTGTATAGGGATTCTGTTGTATATGTGTGATAGAGCTATTCTGTTGTGATTCCATGGAATACATATTCATCCATAGGGTAATAATTATACGGAAATATGCACTTTGTCTTTTGGATTGTTCGTATCACCACATTGTTTAAAATGCTTGGGATTAAAGACAAGAAATAAAATAAACTTGAAAATTTTGGAACAAATTCTATGCATAATTATTAATTCAAAACTCGCATTTAGGTATGTTTGATATTATCTCAAGAAAAAACCCTTGAATTGTTGAATTGCTTCGTCAACTTTGATGTTAATAACTTCAGAAACAAATCCACTTCTTGAAAACTCCACACTCACCCTGCCCTCACACCCTGCCCCCCTCAACTCCCCACTCACCCTGCCCCACACCATGCCCTCAGAACTCGCCACTCACCCTGCCCCCACACCCTGCCCCCTCGGAACTCCCCCTCGAAGCGCATGCCGTCGCTCCTCCAGAAGACGCCGTGGCCGTGGAACCAACCTTGCATGAATTCGCCCTCGTACCTGCGAAACAGCAGGGAGAAATGTGTGAAAACAATGTGAGAAGTGCGGGGGAAACGTGTGAAAATTATGTAAAAAGTGGATGAAAATTTTGTGAAAGTCATATTAAAAGCGCATGAGAAACTTGGGAGGACCATGCGAAAAAACATTGAAATTGGTTGTGAAATTTGTGAAAAAATATAAGAAGCACATGAAAAACGTGTGAATACAATGGGAAAAAGTTAGAAATTATCTTTAAAATGTAAAAACAATGTAAGGAGCGCATAAGAAACGAAGAAAAGCGTGAAAACAATGGAAGATTCGGATGAAAAGTTTGTGAGAACCGAATTGAAAGTGCCTGGGAAACTTAGGAGAACCATGCGAAAATTATACAAGCACTGCATGAGAATCGTGTGAAAAGGGCGTGAGAAGCTTATGCTAACCATGCAAAATCAGAACGAGAATGAAACTCTTGAAACAAGTGTGCGGCAACCATATGAGTAAAAGAAATTTAGTTGGGCGGCGCATCTGCGCCGTCATTTGTGCCGCGCGCGGTTCAGACGCTACTTCGGTAGCATGTTTCTAACATGATACAGATGCGATCGACACCCTGGTAGAGCAGGACTGAGGTTACGGCAGCCCCGTGTTAGGGCGGCGGCGCGGTGTTCTTAGTGCAGCAAGTGGCAGTGGCTGAGGTTCCTTCATCTTCCTAAAATCTAACTTCAACTATCGTTATGTTGGTGTGCCTGTGACCTGTTTAAGTTATTTCTTTGATTGTCAGGGTTCACGTTTAATTATTCACTGCAGGCTCACCTTAGTACGTCTGGGGAACATCCTCCATCGGTGAATTTAGCATAGTTTGTTTGGGGTCTGGTAGGGTTAGAGTGGAGGATTAGGTTTCTTTCTCTCTAACTTTTTCCTCAGCAGATGAACCTTCAACTGTTCTTCCTGTCCTTACGGTGAGCCTGACTACCACTATCCCCTCATCTTTGATAGGGTTTCAAATTTCTCTAACCTCTGAAAGTGGCGTTCCTAGGCCCACTGGGCTGAATCAATCAGCTTAGGTGAGTTGTGCCCTAGTTTTGTGAAGTCGCGCTCAAATATTGATCTAATCGCTTCACACTATTTAACCCACGATTTGCTACCTAGGCGCCAATTAACGGATTAACTCTTCGACAGTATCTCCTACATCATTCCACTGGTCAAGCTGCCTCTGCCGCGTATACTACTGCTACTGCTGCCGCGTGTACTACTGCTACTGCTGCCGCGTGTACTACTGCTACTACTGCCGCGTGTACTACTGCTACTGCAACATTCGCTGCCGCTGCGTCCATCAATGCCGTTTCTACTGTTGCCCTTTCTGCTCTGATAGTAGCGGGCTCGTACCTGAACTCCTATGGCCCTGTTCAGAGACCTCAAGTTGCTGGCTCTGCTCTACCTTGATTATGCGAGCTGCTGCCGTCCTGCCATGTCTCGTCGTCGCTCTCATTGCGGTATAGTTCGTGCTAAATTGCGGTTAGTTGAAAATTAACTTTTGGAAATTCTTGTTCAACTTAAAATTATATTTAGTTCAACGAAAGAACTTAACTCTTCAATAAAAAGTAAATGTTCACTGGATAAGCGTTAAATTTCTTATTATTACCTTTACTACTATTGTGTAAGGTTGCCACGGAAAAATTCCTTACATGAGAATTGGGCACGAATCGGGTCAGAACTGTACAAGAACCGTCAGAACATCATATCAGAAATGTATGACTACCGTATGAGAAGCGTGAGAAAACATGCCGAATTCCATAGAAATCGTACAAAACCTCAACAGGAAGCACATCATTTTGCTTAAGAACTGTCTGAGCTCAGGTGTGGTCAATGGCATTGCTTGGAATTTGTTAAAAATTACATCAATCATTGTAGGCACAGGGAAAAAACACCAACATATAAAATGCTAATTGATATCTTGCTCCTTCTCGCCATCGCAAGGTTGAAACTGCAGAACAATAGAGCAGGTTCTTGAAGCATCTTTTTGTACAAGATCTGGAGGTTGCACAGTCCTGGATTGTTTCATCTAGTTCAACGTCATGCTATTTATATTCACAGTCCACCATCAACCTCTCAATGTTGTATATGCAATCTTGCAGTTTCTCAAGTTTGAAGGAACTTTTTGTGCCCTTTCTATGTAGAAGTTTTGTTGTCTTACATTGTACTCTCAAATTCTAATATATACTATTCATTTTCACAGACTAAATTCAGCCTCAGAGTTCTGAACTCGTCTGAAACAACTCAGTGAGAACGAAACTAAATAGTTCTTCATCCCACCATCGATGCGTTATTATTCGCCTTTAAAGTCAAATATCAAGATCAAGTTCCGGATGCCATAAATTTAATCAAAGACTCCATAAGCGGACACTGACACCATACATTCCCTAACTCGACGCTAATGATACTACCGAGGGTAAACGTTATTGCATCTTGGAATTAGTTAAATGGCAGTTGAAAAAATAATGAACAAGGAGATATGCATCAGGCTTGATTGAACATCTTTCATCCCTTATATGTATCCTTGATATGTATCCTTTATCCTTCATCCTTTATCCTTCATCCTTCATCCTTTATATGCGTCCTTCATCCTTTACCTCGCTCCATCTGAGAACGCAAGCACGCCAATGCCAGTGAAGAGCCCGTTCTGGAAAGTGCCGTCGTACTGAGTGCCGTCTGGCAGCACCAGGTGCCCCATGCCGTGCTTCTGGCCGCGCTCGTTCCAGTCACCGATGTAGATAGAGCCGTCATCGTACTCGTAGCTGCCGTACTTCACCACGCCGGGGTGCACTGAAACCATCACGTGGAAAGTGATTATTTTGCGTCCACGTTTCTTTTTTTAAAAACGTTGGTATCGTCTACTTAGTTAAAACTGAACAATGACGTATAACGCAATTATTTTGCTTCGATGTTTCTATCTTCAAAAACGTTGATGTCGGCAATTTGGACATGCAGTACTAGTTGCGTAGCAAGATCAGTTAAAAACAATTATTTCAATAGCGTGTTTCGACATTTTTTGAAAATTATTTCGAACCGATTTGCCTCGTTTTGGCAATACAGCTAGCAGTTCAAGTCCGTAATGTCATTTATATAACTGCAACGACATAATTTTGTTGGTAATCTGGTCCATGATTTAAATTTTTAGGTATGATTAGCGGTGCTCGGAGCATTTTACAAAATTGCTTATAATTTAATTGGTTCTAATACTATGCCGTTCCTAATCATGAAATACCAAACCTTGTTATGTAAAATGGGTGACCTTATTTAGTAATTAAGCTTAATTCTCAGGCATGGGAGAATCACATCTCAGTTTTGTCAAGTCGTGAGTGAACAAATTTATTCTGCTTTCACAGCAGGTGACTATGGAAAACCTCAATGAAACTGCCATATTACAAAACGAAAGTGTGGCTATAGGAATGGGAATGATATCATATTTTAACACATACTACACTATGTTAAATGAATGATGGAATATATGAAAAAGCTTTAATTATTTTCTTAAGCCATTGAGATGTCATTTACTTCATTTCAAATCTTTTCTCCAAGAAGAACACACAGCGCTATAAAATCATCGGAACTCGTGCTAAAAAAACTAAATTACTAAATAAAAGTAACTAAAATTTCTTATGCATGTCGACAACTTTCAAAATAATTTGTTGCAGAAATGAACGAAGCCCAGCAATTTTCGCATCATGCAGCAGCGGAGTCGTAGGGAAAATTTGTCACTTAAAGCTAGAATTTTAGACGATATGAGACGCATTTTTCTTGAACGTAACACTGTGTGAATTAGTTTGGAATTAATAGAATTAGAATCAGTATAATAGAATTTATTAATGTAATTTATTAATGTAATGAATTAATTGAGTGTAATTAGTTTAGAATTAGCTTTTCATGAACTTAACACTGTGAATTCAGGCTCACCTTCGCTGCGCTTCTCCAGAGCCATTTTCGACGTTGATTTTGAAATGCACTTGCAAGGAGTAATGAATTTTGGAACATGCAATGAAGTCTGAAGAAACAAAAATGAAAAATTCAGTGGAATAACAATTACAACAGAAGTAAATATATCCTACTGATGTATCTTTTCATAATTAAATGCTACTAACACTGCTAATGTAATAGATACGTGATAATACATACATATTTTCTGTAGACCAATTTTATTATTGGCATTTAAAACCATAGGTAACTAATAGATATATTTAATTAGAACAATTCAGTCGGATAACAACGCTGATGCATGGAGGATATGCTCGTTTTTAGCTGTCTGTCGTCCAGTGAGGGTAAAAAACATGCACAGCTGACAAGCTACAGTGATGGCTTTCAAGACTTAAGGCGTGGTAAAAAATGCTCTGTGAATTCGACAGTTAGCTTAATTAACAATTTTACTACTTGCACTCTTGTTAGCCTAATTATACAGCCCAAAATAGATTTTCTTTTTGGGCTATATCATCAGAGTGTCCTAACCCACAAAACACAGAATTTTAGGACACTCAAGTTAGAGGCGTGGTGTTCATCGCAGGGTTGCCAAACTGGCTTTTCCTAGCCAAGCTACTAACTAGGAACTGAACTAGGAACTAGGCCACTCTGCCTGAAAGACATCTACGCCGCTGTGAGGTGAAATGATCACTTATCCACTCTCCAGTTTTGACCTCTGATATGTAGGTTAGGACACTCTGCATATTTGCCCCCCAATTAATGTTCCTCCTGCACCAGGATATTTCTCCTGCTAAATAATTTTAATGAAACAAATGAACAAGTACGAAAATACTTTAAATGCTAGTTTATATAGCCTCAACCTGCTGAAAATATGACGAACGTTCTCCATTCTACACCAGCAGTTATCAAGAGCACACGACATAATGTTCTTGAGAGTAACAAGTACACACCAACCCAGTCTAACTTTTTCGCCACTTACATGCATGTTTTTCGCCGCCTAAGCAATTTAATCGCTTAAATTGCTTTGGCGGCGAAAAACATGCATGCAGGTGGCGAAAAAGTTAGTATAGGAAGCGAGCACTCCAGTTCTCGAATTCATGAAACAAGCAAGAATTTTTGAGACGCAGTAAGGCTTGACCGTAGATCATGAAATTCATGCATCGTTACTACACTGACAACAAACATAGTCTTCTAAGTATAAGTAAACAGTAGAATAGAGCTTTTATATTAATAAATTCATAGTGTTTAACAAGGATTGAATGAGCAGAACGTATCAACAGCGCATAATAAGAAACAATCACGCGTACCGTTATAGCTATAACAAACAAAATTTGCGTTTGGTTAGTGCTTGAAAAACAAAATTCGCATTCATTTATGACTCAACAAACTAAATTGGCATTCGGATATGGCTCAGCAAACATATTTAATATTTTTTTTATAACTTAACAAGCAAAATTAGCTTCCGATTATAGTTTAAAAAACAAAAATGGCTTTCGGTTATATAGCTTTACTGACAAAACTGGCCTCCTTTTACAGCTCAACGAGCAAAACTGGCATTCGGTTTAACTCAACAAACAAACTTAGAGTCCTATTAAATCTGAATTAACACAATTTTTTTTGTAAAAATATATCCACTCGCTGGTCAAAGCCACATCGATGACCACCTCCCTCCGCCTGCGTCGCCTACAGCAGTCTGTCTCCCAGCTCTATACGGCGCACGGCAGGTGCCTTGCTAGGGCTTCTGCTCATGGTAGACCCGAGGGTTGATTTTCACCTGGCCTGAGGCCTGATACTTATCTGCATGTAGCTTACCAGTAGCTACCCTCTCCGTGTTGTAGAGGATCGTGATACGTATCGTACGGATCGGGATAAGTATCGTACGGATCGTGATACGTATCGTCCGGTATTGATACGTATCGTACGGATCGTGATACGTATCGTCCGGTATTGATACGTATCGTACGGATCGTGATACGAATCGTACGGATCGTGATACGTATCGTACGGATCGTGATGCGTATCGTCCGGTATTGATACGTATCGTACGGATCGTGATACGAATCGTACGGATCGTGATACGTATCGTACGGATCGTGATTCGTATCGTACGGATCGTGAAACGTATCTTACAGATCGTGGTACGTATCGTACGGATCGTAATACGTATCGTACGTACGGAATGTACGAATCGTGATACGTATCGTACGGATCGTGATACGCATCATACGTACGGAATGTACGGATCGTGATACGTATCGTATGGAATGTACGGATCGTGATACGTATCGTACGGATCGTGATACGTATCGTACGTACGGATCGTACGAATCATGATACGTATCGTACGGAATGTACGGATCGTGATACGTATCGAACGGATCGTGATACGTATACGTACGGAATGTACGGATCGTGATGCGTATACGTACGGAATGTACGGATCGTGATACGTATCGTACGTACGGATCGTACGGATCATGATACGTATCGTACGGAATGTACGGATCGTGATACGTATCGTACGGATCGTGATACGTATCGTACGGATCGTGATACGTATCGTACGGATCGTGATACGTATACGTACGGAATGTACGGATCGTGATACGTATACGTACGGAATGTACGGATCGTGATACGTATACGTACGCTTATCTACAGCTACCCTCACCGTATCGTAGAGGATCTTAATACGGATCGTTCGGATCGTGATATGTATACGTAGGCATATCTGCAGCTATCCTCACCTTATCGGAGTTCGTGGTGGGGAATAGTTTGTGTCAAGGAAAACTATAGATCCGTGCAATGTCAAACGATTGCTAAGACTTGACACCAGCCATAACAATTCTTACTGTAAAAAGTAAGCCGTTTTTCTAACATGTTGCGTTGTTCAATACATGCAAATCTCTGAAAGTGAAAGATTGAAAACAACTTTTTTCAGGAATTTTGTACCTCAAATGTGCAATCATTTACCTTTAAACAATTTTTAACACTTTATTTACCACAAGCGATACAGATGTAGGTTGTTTCTTAAGTCCAGTACAATGGTTAAATTTGAGTATAGCATACCTGTGGGCCCGATTAAGTTGTGATAAATTTTATAAATATTTTTTTTTTGCATGTGTGACATAATTTGTTATTTTATTCGAAATCCAACCAAAGCTCGTGAATGCATTAATATGCATTTGTAAAACACAAAAATCGCCACAGTCTTTGCAGAATTTTTTCTGAATCTTTAGCAGTTTGTACGAAAGGAGCTGGTGTGCTGACTTCCTTCATAAAGACAGATCAGAAGATGAATCGAGGCATTACCTATACGAGCCTTCAGCAGTCCCGGTGGTCGGGATGGCCTTGTGGAGGTCCTCGGGGTCACAGCATTTCCCTGTTGCCTTCCTTAACATTCCCACACCCGCCCCTCAGCTCATACCCTCACACCGTCATACTACAGCTGGTACCTATACACACCGACTTCATAGCAGTTATCCTCACACCATCATACCATAGCAGATACCCACACACCATCATACCATATCAGATACCCTCACACCACACCATAGCAGATACCCTCACACCATCATACCATAGCAGATACCCACACACCATCATACCATAGCAGATACCCTCACACCACACCATAGCAGATACCCTCATACCATCATACCATAGCAGATACCCTCACACCATCATACCATAGCAGATACCCTCACACCACACCATAGCAGATATCCTCACACCATCATACCATAGCAGATACCCACACACCATCATACCATATCAGATACCCTCACACCACACCATAGCAGATACCCTCACACCATCATACCATAGCAGATACCCACACACCATCATACCATAGCAGATACCCTCACACCACACCATAGCAGATACCCTCACACCATCATACCATAGCAGATACCCACACACCATCATACCATAGCAGATACCCTCACACCACACCATAGCAGATACCCTCACACCGTCATACTACAGCTGGTACCTATACACACCGACTTCATAGCAGTTATCCTCACACCGTCATACCATATCAAATACCCTCACACCACACCATAGCAGATACCCTCACACCATCATACCATAGCAGATACGCACACACCATCATACCATATCAGATACCCTCACACCACACAATAGCAGATACCCTCACACCATCATACCATAGCAGATACCCACACACCATCATACCATATCAGAGACCCTCACACCACACCATAGCAGATACCCTCACACCATCATACCATGGCAGATACCTACACACCATCATACCATAGCATATATCCTCACACCATCATACCAAAGCAGATACCTACACACCATCATACCATAGCATATATCCTCACACCATCACACCAAAGCAGATACCTACACACCATCATACCATAGCATATATCCTCACACCATCATACCAAAGCAGATACCTACACACCATCATACCATAGCATATATCCTCACACCATCATACCAAAGCAGATACCTACACACCATCATACCATAGCATATATCCTCACACCATCATACCAAAGCAGATACCTACACACCATCATACCATAGCATATATCCTCACACCATCACACCAAAGCAGATACCTACACACCATCATACCATAGCATATATCCTCACACCATCATACCAAAGCAGATACCTACACACCATCATACCATAGCATATATCCTCACACCATCACACCAAAGCAGATACCTACACACCATCATACCATAGCATATATCCTCACACCATCATACCAAAGCAGATACCTACACACCATCATACCATAGCATATATCCTCACACCATCACACCAAAGCAGATACCTACACACCATCATACCATAGCATATATCCTCACACCATCACACCAAAGCAGATACCTACACACCATCATACCATAGCATATATCCTCACACCATCACACCAAAGCAGATACCTACACACCATCATACCATAGCATATATCCTCACACCATCATACCATGGCAGATACCCACGCACCATCATACCATAGCATATATCCTCACACATTAACGCTATCCAACTTCTGTTTGTTAGCTCATTTGCTCAAAAATTTCACGAAAGCTGCGATGTGAATTTCAAAGCATTTGACGAGTTCGTAGAGGCACAGCTTGCAGCTAAGTAATTAACTTTAATGAACTTACGATACCAGCTGTCCGAGCTATGACTACGTTAATTGCAATCAACACATTATTCGATGAGGTAGCGTCGTGCCTAGAAATTGAGGCTTACAGCAAAGAAATTATATTTATGCATGAAGTTCGTTGGAATTGAAACCAAGTGATGTGAGTTGTAATTGCTCCACTATTTTCAATAGAAATTATATTTATGCATGAAGTCAGATGGAATTAATGCAAAATTGTATAAGCTGTAATTGTTCAACTATTTTTAAAATTATTTTTACAAGCAATACATCAGTAAAATAATTACAAATTACTACTACGTTGGGAAGGTTGAGATATACTACAAGTATTTGTGGGCTCACCTAAGTTCAGCGACTTCCACAGCGGTCTTGGGAAACTTTATTCTATGTCTACTTCGCATAGCAACATTATTTAGTAATAAACATTATGTCAGTAATAAAAATGCATGTTTTGATGAACGGCACAGATTTTTACGATAAAGTTAAAGTTGAAATTATTTTTAGTTTTTTGAAGGCACGCAGCGTCCGATATAGAAGATCACACTTACACATGGTAGTCTACCATGCACTTACATGGGAGTGTAATTTAAACTTACATGTCTCGTCTTGCGAAGTCATGTACAGGAATATGTCTAGCTATGTACGTGTCTTTACATGTATGTAGGTTACCCACGCACTGCTCTGCGCATGGGAAAGTCTACGGATCTGCAGCACACAGGTTCAGATACACGCTTGAAAGATAGCAAAGGAAAGAAAAAGAGATAGTCATTAGTGGCGCAGCCAGCCAAAAATTTCGGAGGGGGCCAGGGGGACAGACATTAATTGTCAGCAATCTGTTTATTCTTTCACTTAAAACGACGACTGAAACTGGCCTCCAGGTCTACATTTGGAGGGGGGGGCATGGCCCCCGTGACCCCCCTTCCCCCTGGCTGCGCTACTGCACTATGCTGATAGCAATTCTGCCACTGTCTGCAAACTATCTTTTTCCTCTAACGTTAACCATTAAAACTCAGAAGTTTTTATTCGCAGCCCCGTTATTACAGCCACAGCCAATAGACTGGCGCTGGCATCAGGTTGTCACCGACATCACAATGAGGAAGGAACTGCCACTCTGCAATAAGCTTCAGAACACTCATTAAGGCACAAATTCAGCGAGGAATAAAACGCATGAGCAGTTTTATTGCGT
The DNA here is from genome assembly GCA_030386875.1 of Morinoia aosen. NCBI lineage: Eukaryota > Metazoa > Arthropoda > Malacostraca > Amphipoda > Talitridae > Morinoia > Morinoia aosen. The sequence goes on from CM059573.1 coordinate 5,979,220, forward strand.
ATGTCCTTCATAGCAAACGGGGCAGAGTAGGGTTAATATTGTGTGGACTAGTAAGGTAATAATGCAAAAGCTATATGTTATGAGAATCCTCTAACGGGATAGCTGCATTTTGTAGGTATTCAGTCACTTAATAAAATAAGAGTAATACAAGAATACATGTTGGTGACTGGTAGTCGGATAGAATTTTTGCCAGTTTTTCACTCCTATTTTTAATGTATTACTACGTTAATTGTCGCATCCACAGTAGTTTTTCAGTTTCTTCGCCCCTATTTTTGATGTATGACTGCGTGAAATGCGGTGTCCAAAGCCTGTCCTACTTTTACGTGTGTTGTAATCAAGAAACGGTAAAGAATCTCCCTGTGTCATTCACAAACTAACTTGATGGCCGTTTTGAAACTTGCTTCAAACAAAATTACGCATTCCCCGCTTAAAATAGTAATAGTAATACTCCATCCCGAGCTCGTACAGGAGCTGAACTGCTGCTGGAATTTTATTTTTTGTGAAAATTTCGTTATTTCCCTAATTGATAGAGACAAGGCTTTCAATATTAAATAGTGTGAATTTTTCCGGGTTCAAACATTGGGTGCATTCGAAATTATTATTTTAAAATTCGGGCCCATAAATAGCTATACCCAAATGCGCCCATTGTACTAGACCTACGAAACAATCTGCTGCTGTACCGCTTGTGGTACACAAATTGTTTAAAATCCTTAAATTGTTCACATTTTTTGAACACCGTATCATGAACATATTGCAGCTTATTAAACCTCTTTTAAGCACATAGCAGATTTTTCTAAAACGAGACCTTTCAAAAGGTTTACATTTTTTAAAAACCCGTATCGTGACCAAATTGCAGCATATCAGATTTCTTTAAATTCATGATTGATCGTTCAAAAACGTGATCTTTTAATTGTTTCCATTTCTTAAAACACCGTATGATGAACCAATTGAGTGCACGAAGAAAACGAATCTTCTCGGTTAGCAACAGGATGTGTCACGCGTCGTCCGGTCCGCCGTTACGTCATCCAGGTGACGAGTCACGTGGTCGTGACGTCATAGGAGTGACGTAGCGGATGCGGGTGCCTGCGTGCAGCCGTAGTGAATTATTACTTCTTCTACAAGGGCGAACATGACTCAGTAAACCACACACATCATTGCCTTAAATAGCATAGCAGCGCAAGCAGTTCGCAGAAACCATATTCTACCAACGAGATATTTCCTGTGCGCGAAGAAGTACAAGCTCGTATAACTTTGAACAGAATAGCCACTGACCGCTCATGGGGATTAAATTGTTTCAGTACATCTAGTAAATCGCTTTTTTATGTAAAAGAAGGTTTTGCAGATGAAACTAGAACTCATTTTTAATTTAGAAAGTATGTAAATTTGATTCACAATAAAGCCTCAGGTTTTAAATACCGTACTTATAGATATGTACATCTATGAGCACATGTACATGTATAATGCACACAATGTTCACCTGTACATTATATAGGCTAATAAATATGCACATGTTCCGAATGCACATATTCGCACCTCCAAGTGCAAACGCACGCTCGCGCACCTGCACATTTACACGCACACACACATATGCATGCACATATACACATTTGCACAGACGCACACCTAGATATCTAACCCCTAACACATGTACGTCTAAACCAACCTGTAATACAACGTCACATCGTGCATAAATCGAAGATTGCAACGTCACAAAACACACAGGGCAACCACACGCGTCTATTGTGTGACGTCACGTCACCACACCAGCGTGACATCATCTGGCAGAAGAAGGAATGCGTCATGACGTCATGCCCTGCGACGTCATATGTCGTCATCGCCTATTGCAGACGCACCGTCAGTGTGACGTCACCACACTCGTCTTGGAGCTGGCCTGGAAGCGATGCGAATAATGAAAGTACGGAACTGGAAAACTGGCTGTGAACTGCAGAAAATTCGGACTGTAAATGTGGTACATTGACAGTAATTATAGTATGTACTCTAACAGTGAATAATAGAAAATGGAAAAATACACGACTGAAAAACTGGCAGGGAGTACTAACATGTGGAAAAAGTGTGAACAGGACAACTGGAAGTAAAAAATTGAAAACTGGAAAGCAGGCAGTAAAAATAGAAAAATGGAAAAGTAGCAAACTGGAAAACTTATAAGAATTAGAAAAAATGATAAAAAACTGAGGAGGGAAAATTTGGAAAACTGAAAAAAGTAAATTAGAAACTCGGAAGAAAATATAAAACTTAAAATAAAATACTGGGATAGTTTTAGGTCGTAGACTCGATAACTGGCAGTCAAAATAAAAAAATGAAAAATAAGCGTCACATAAATTGAAAATTTGAAAAAATAGGTTACTGGAAATCGTTAATTTGGTTTCCGGTAGTGAAAATAGAAAACCGGAAAATTACATGTCCTAATTTTGAAAAGCAAGAGTTTCCCAGAGAAACTGATCAATTTGGAGTCGCACACTGGAAAACTGGGAGACTTAAATTGAAAAAATTGGAAATAACTAACTGAAAAAATTGGATGCTGTAATTTGAGAGTAAAAACTGAAAAATTGAGGGCCATAAAGAGAAAAAATCCGACAGTTTTCCCTTAACTTGAATTTAATAAAAAAAACCTCAAGAACTTTTATAACTTTTTCAATTGATGTAACTTGCTAATTCTTCAGAAGTTTGAAAGCAAAAAATACGTGAAAATTATCATTTCATCTTTATTTAAATTTATGCAAACCTAACGAAACCACTACTGGCATCAGTTGCTTGTGGTGCAGATTATGATCACCACAAAGCCCCCAAAAAAACTTCCAGTTGAATTTTAATTTTCCGTAAGTGATGCACCTCATTACAGCAAGTGATATTTAAGTTAATTCCATGATGGTGTATTATCTATTCTAATATTATTTTAATACATGTGACGTAGTGCAACCCGTATCACAGGTACACTCACCAACCACTTCCAGCTGTCACGGACGAAAGATTCGACGATTGCAGGGCAACCATTTATCAGATAAATATATACAACGGTTACTGTGAATTTCAGGATTATTTTGGATGTAGCGTGATATTATAGGACTTCATAACAATAAAATTATCAGTAAAGAATGTCTGTTCTGGATGTTCTTAGATTATCTCAACATAAGTTAACTATTGAGAGACAATGTATACAAAATATGAATTCGTAAAATTTGAGTATTGCTTCACGACAGTAGAAAGCAAATTTTTCCTTTGACTTTCCCTTCCAAAGTCATTTATATGTTTTAATTAAATAAGAGTTCACCGTCTATTTTATGGAGAAAATTTTAAGTTTGCCCTCAATTTCGCATAAAATTAAACATTGGAGGTCTTTAATAGCGTTTTTAATCTTTAATTTTAACATATTACATTATTATAAGCCCCTCAATATCTAAGTTTTTATCTCGCATATGTTTAAAAAACAAACAAGACAAAGAGTCAGGAATCAAAGGTTCTTTCGTTATTTCTAATGCCGCGTAAAATTAAACCTAGAATTTAATTCAAAATAAAACAACATTGTCCATATTTTGATTCAAACTGTAGAGAGATTTAAAATTAAAGGAAATGCAAAAGACCAAAGTGAGTGAATTAATAAAAATACTGGTTTGTGAAGTGTATTTTTTTGCTTTGACTTGTTAAAGAAACGAATTTAAGCTTAGTTATGAAACTGCGTACGCAACATACTGACATATGCACCACAATACAGATCCCTATAATAAGGGAAACTATTGCCTAACTGACAATTGTGAAGTTAAAAATATAGATATTATGTTCGATTAACCTTCACTCAGTCTACTGACCTAAATCTTGCTTTCTTCATGGAGACACAACACACAACTTAGCCTATGTATAACGTACGAGTGCAATATTTTTCATTTGAAATAACATACAGTGGTTTTCCGCGTTCGAAAATGCTATCCTTGTTCAAACTAATGATTGAAATGTAAACAACGCTTAGGGTATGCAAGTGTCACTAACATCTATTTTCGTGTTTTACATAGGAAAAAACCTTCAAAGTCTCAAGAAAGAAGCCTTGAGTACCGACTTAAAGTTTTCAAGGGAAAGGCTTCACTATCCCTGAGGGCTAGCAAACGATGCACACTCCGTGACTACAGCAGCGTGTTCACGGACAGCTAAAGCTCTTCCTGTTCCGCAGTTCCGCATTTTCTCGACGCTCGCGCAGTCCGAAATTAGTGAGCATAAACTTATGATGGAGGAAGTGTATCTTTCCCTGGACCGCAGCGGTAGTTACCTCAACCACTAACGATAGCTCAAATGTCATAACCAACATGCGTGTTGCCGCGCTATTGTTCTGCTTTTTATCTACCTGGGATAAGTAAAATGCTGCTCTGGACTAACATTTTTGTCATTTCTAATGACGAAAACAAATGAGCAAACCATAACTCGAGTACAGTTTCATGCGCATGACCATTTAAGATCATGTTGCGCTTACTGCTTCTGCGTATTGTAGAGCTTTGATTGATTTTTTGTCGTAGGTCTGAAAATATTCTGTGGGGTACATAGAATTCATTAGTCAAATGTTTAACGGTAGCAACTTTGCAGTTGGCAGATCACCGCAGAATATTAATCAACTCACGACAAAAGAGCTATGTCAAATTGCAATATATTTATCAAAGTGCGTTAGAAGAAAAACATCTGATTTATGATCTGGGAGATCTGATGAGATAAGTGAAACCTTTCCTAAGCAGCAGCGGAAGAAAGAAAAAGCGACATTGCTTGGCATACATTCCTCATAGAAGCCTCATTATATCAATCAAAGAAAAAATCGACATTACAACGGTGCTATGTAACTGATTCTACCTTTGACGCTAACGAATTCGATCTCCATCTGCACCGTATTCAGCACACAAAATAATTACAGCTGTCCTTCACACACACAACAATAGCGATCAAAAAATGGCTTCAAAATAATGATCAAGTTCAGGTGACGTCTGCAAAGGATTGAATGGTGATTGCCCATTCTTTGTAAAAAAAAGCCGCTAGCGCCGATTCTGCAACCCAAAACGTTCGATTGATGTTTTTTCCAACAGAGGAATCTATTGAGAGTGAGAGGCATGTTGAAAGGGACTTGCTGAAAGGCCAACGATTTGCCTGAAGAGAGATGTGATACGAAGGCCTCTTTTTCGTTTTCCCTTCGTTTTGTGAGACCGATCCAATTGACCCACTTACCTAAGGCTTTAACAGTACCCTCTTATACGCAGATATGAATATATAACAGATGTTCTATCTGACCAACTCAAGCAGCTAACTTAGTACATATCGAGAGACATAAGGAGTTCAGTTTTTAGTTAGCTTTCAATTTGAAGCTAGTACGGGATTCTGTTGTTTATTTCCACTTATCAGAGACATACACGAGCGAAGCCGTCATCCCATACGCAGAGATGAGCCTAAAACAGATGTTCTAGCTGTAGCAACTCAAGCAATCTACTTAAAAATCAGAAAGATGCATAACAAATACACGATCCTGACATCTATGAAAGCTTAATTTTACGTGGTATTTAACTTCTAGCTTCCACGGCACTCTCTGTTAATTAGTTCGCAGAAGTATGCGAGCAAAGGATGGAGTTAGCTCGGATGGTTCCTCTGCTGCTATGCTGGAGCGACAATTTCGCTTCAGGGTCGTCGAGAATCACGTCATCGACGCTTGTGAAGCTCTCCTGTGCCTGGAACTGCTCTGCCTCATCGCCGCCCCTCCTACCCCTCACATGTGTTATCGCCGCCCTTCCCCTTAGTATCGCCGCCCTTCAGCTCGCGTCCATTTCTCCTATCCTTATGCATTTATCAGATCGGGACAAATAATAATTATCTTATCGGGGCAATTAATTATTTCTGATCCCAGAAATTGTTTACAGGTAGCCCCATTGGCTGAGCCTATGAGTAAATACCGTGACACCGTGTGTGTATTTATGGGAATTAATGCAAGTTCATTATGGGTGCAATAGTGCGTGATTTATGGGAATTAGTGCAAGTTCATCATGTGTGTAATAGTGCGTGATTTATGGGAATTAATGCAAGTTCATTATGGGTGCAATAGTGCGTGATTTATGGGAATTAATGCAAGTTCATTATGGGTGCAATAGTGCGTGATTTATAGGAATTAATGCAGTTCAGTATGTGTGCAATAGTGGGTGATTTATGGGAATTAATGCAAGTTCATTGTGTGTGCAATAGCGCGTGATTTATGGGAATAAATGCAGGTTCATTATGGGTGCAATGGTGCGTGATTTATGGGAATTAATGCAAGTTCATCATGTGTGCAATAATGCCTGTTTTGTTCACAAAAAGGCCTGCATTCCGTGAAAGACACAAAGCTTCAACTTACACTATTGTGTTGTAAGCTTGCTGAATAAAATATGAGTTATAATGACATTTTCTCACTCACATTATTCTTGAGAATAATGCGCATCATTTAGGTGGTCACATAGAGACGACTCAGATACGTATAATTGTTGTGTGTTTGCTTTTATGCGCTCAAATAAACGATATTAAGAAATTTCCCTCCACTCGGAAAAATATGTTTATTTCTGGAAGAAAGTTGTCACTCATCGTAATAACTCAAACGTCTGAAGATTGCAACTCATAACTCCTCTTCTTTTTTGGAACGAACTTCATTTTTCTTCGCACGATTCTCTGACTGAAGTATTGACAATTTGTTACATCATTTACTTCTGGGGTTTGAAGTTTAACTCTTGTTAGAGATTCGTTGTGAATTTTCTCCCACTCCATCCCACCGATGTCTAACGGCAGGTCAATGTTGTTCATGGTGTGACCAATTAAAAAATACGACCATCTGCTTACATAGTAATTCACCATCTCCCAAGTCCACTTACGCTCATCCATCTCATCAACTTCCTCCAAATTTTCGGGCTCACACTCTCGGTGCTCGCCGACTTTTTATTAACGTTAGGCAGTAAACATTTTCCATGTATTTCAATGCGTTATCTCTGTTATTTTTCCAAATGAGAGTTGAATGCGTAAAAAATTCTTTTTGAGCTTCCATTTATGACCACAGCATCTTTCTTCATAACAGTTTAAACAATTTAAACAATTTATTTACCACAGGTGATACAGAGGTAGAACGTAATTCTCAAGTCTAGTACAATGGTCAAATTTGAGTATAGCTACCTGTGGGCCCGAACAATTTCAGTGACTTCTAGGGCATCCTACCATCACGTTATTCTAAGGTGTACAATAATGTTTAACCTAATTCACTTAACCTAGTTTCGCCCAGTTAACACACTGTTCGACATAATTAATGCAATGTTAATACACTGCAAACGCTAAGTAGCAAAACAGTTTACAAGTTCCATGTTTCGAATATAACCATCAAGTTAGCTTCGAATATAACCATCAAATCGTTTCTTAGAGCAACCATCTGATCAGGCTAACCATCAGAGTACTTTTTAGGGTAATCACTAAATCATATACTAAGATAACGAATAATTTTATTCCGAAACGTTTGCTGAAATAAATTTTCTCTATAACGTTGGTTCTTCTATTTATTTTAAGATAACGAAATGATCAGTCTCTAATATACCTAACAGATTAATTTTCAGGGGATCTTTAACATTTGTTCTAAGGGTTGTCATCTGATTACTTAAAAGGGTCATTTTTTAGAGTAACCTTTGGATCACTTTCTAAAGTAACAATCTGATTTCTAGGGTAAATACGACATGCATCAGTAGCCATAACTTATGAGTCTGACTTGGTCAGAGCTTAATCATCACCCTCATGACTCGTTAAATAATGGTACGAAAGTATTTGAACAGGAGACTAATGATGCTTCAATTATGAGGTATCGATGTCCTTGTTTTATTCATGCTTAATTAAATTGTTGCCCATCAAGAATCAGAATTTTACAACTGATGAAATAATTCTTGATAGGTGGTACTATTTTGAACTATCAAAGCCCTTATGGTTTATTCATTGTAAAATTGTTGTCCATTAAGAATCAGATATTTACAACTGATGAAAAAATTCTTGATTGTGAGCTATCGAAGCGCTTATGCTTTATTCATTGTAAAATTGTTGCCCATTAAGAATCAGAACTTTAGCTCTGATGAAATCATTCTTAATAGATGGCATCGAAAACAGAAAATTCTGAGAATAATCATACTCTGGTATTGAGTTTTTTGGCCTGGAGAGAGGGAGTGGAGTGACAGAGTTCATCAACTACACGATGGCGTTGGTGCCAGACGTTTCTTTCCACGCCACTGAGGCTGCTGCACTTGTTTGAGAGGTTACGTACGCCAAGTTCATTCCAGGTCCGAGCTGTGAGATAAAACACCTTCTTATTTGAATTAATGCATTCAGTTATGCGTATGAATATTAATAGCGCTAACAATACATGATAATAGCGTAAATGCATGATTGGTTAATTCTCCGGACTCAATGCTATCATTATTAATCTATCTAGAAATTCTCTACCTAGTGGAAATGTTAATTCACTCATATTCATAGTGTAATACTTTCCATTTACAGTTATGCTGCCATTAACTGACAATCTTTGTCACTGTACACAAGTCTCTTACTCATGAAACCTGAATTATATCTGTCATCTGACTATAGCTCTACGAATCACCCATTGATCGCTTCGAGTCTGTACTGACTTCTCCTGCGTACGACAACTGCGCCGGCAACACCCGCCTTGCGAAATTGCGACTCAAAACAGCTCGGCAGCGTCGTGTTCCATCATTAAGGCGCCAACTTTGACCGTGTGTGGTTATACCTCTTCAAACCTGACTTACGTTTTTCGTAGTGAGTGACAACTAAGACAAGTATTAAAATGGGTCTCACTCTGAACATCCGTTCCCTCTGCTCTCTTCCCGGCATCTTGAAGATTATCCAAATTGTGAGTAAAAACTCTGCATTTCTGATCAATGAGCTTTTACCGGCATAAATGTTTTTGTTATTAATCATCCTACTTCGACAATTAAAATTAATCTGCCTGTACTTTCTTTATTACAGTAACTTTTGTTGCTTAGAGTGCACTAAAAGTTAAATTTTCATCTGTTTTCTGGAGCGCATTTAATTTTTCTCTGAGTGATTTTCCTATTGAAGAACAGACATTTTACTTTTTGGGTTCTACGTTTAATTCTTGTTGGAGATTCATCTGTGAATTTTTTCAGAGAACCCCGACTCGTGTTAGTTTTTCCAACTCAGAGAGTTGGATCTCAGGGTATCTTCTAGGGTAAGGTTTTCCAGCCTGGGGGGCTCGTACCTCCACGGGATGCGTGACGAAATTCGATGGGTACAAGGAAAACCCAAGGAAATAATAGGATATTGGAATTTTTATTTCAAAGGTTCAAGGTTCGAATGAAATTTCTATCGAGGTGCTGAGTGAAAAAAAGGGTCAATATTGAATATAATGTTGTCAACGAATTTCATAATTTCGTAGGTATAGATGGGTAATATAGTCTATTTTAAGACGTTTTACACGAATGACAATGTGCCCGGAAATGCTTAGTTTTCGAGTTATTTAAGTTTGAAGTTATACGAACGGCGCTCCTGAATGGCCCTTTTAACGCAAAAACAGTCATGGTTTTAGCAATGAAAATGGAAGCTAACCCCTATTACAAACGTAAAGAGGTTGGGTCGTTAGGGGTAGCAACAGTTCTTTTAGTGAAAATTAGAAATAAAGCTTTCTAGTGACGTTTGTTTACATCGACTCGGAGATGGCTGCCGCCATCTTCAGCCGGTTGGCGCCATGGTGGCAGCCACCTTGGCGTCGATGTAAACAAACGTCTTTCGAAACCTTTATTTATAATTTTCACTAAAAGAACTGTGCCTACCCCTCACGACCCAACCTCTTTACGTTTGTAATAAGGGGTTAGCTTCCGTTATTAATTAAATTACGCTAGCCCCGCGTGCTTCCATGGCGCGCACAAGCCAGCTTCAAAGTTGAATAATTCGGAAATAACGCATCACCGGGCAGAATGTCATTCCTGAAAAACGTCTTATAATCGATTATATTACCAATCTATACCTACGAAATTATGAAATTCGTTGACAACATTATATTCAATATTGACCAAAAAAAGGTTTGGAACCCACTGTTCTCGTGCAACCGAAGCGTAAAATGTCGTTAGTTCAACAAACGTCTAGTTGTCCCGCATCAGCTATTGCCGTATATTTGGCATCAAAATTTATAAAATCATTGAGAACACTAAAGTGAATCTTCACCGTAGTTATTCCCAGATGTCACCCAATTAGTCATAAAAGTTGAACTTGAAATAATGCAAGTTCTACTACGGTAACTTTGGTAAGTGTGGAGGAGAGGACCATAATCGCGCGTCGGATGGCAACACTACAATGGACTCTCCCTTCCGACGCGCTCGATCATTCACGCCATCTAAGACGAAAATGAACATACCGCTATAATTCGTTATTTTTGGGTGATAATTTCCATTGTGTTATTAACTAAAAGATTCTAAGGACAATATTTATTTTTTGTCAGGCAAGGAAATTAATAATTTGGGGGCAAATAATCAATAAAGGAACACATTTAATAACCTTTTACATGAATGACATTCTGCTCGCTGATGCGTTATTTTTGAATAATTGTACTTTGAAGTTGGCGCCGGCGCGCGCGTGCCGGAGCCGTTATTTAGTTAATAAGGGTAGTTAACCCCTTATTACAAACGTAAAGAGGTTGGGTCGTGAGGGTTAGCCACAGTTCTTATAGCGAAAATTATAAATAAAGCTTCTAACCCTCCATTAGGGTGACGACCGCAATCTTGTTTACATCAAATCCAAGATGGCGGTGCCCATAATGGTCGTTTGCCTGACATAAAGTAAATATTGACCGATTCTAAAAGTGGGTTCAGGCTCCGCGGGGCCGGCAAATAATAAATTACAAAGTACCCAAATGTACTCTACCCAAACGAAACCTACCGCTATAACTCGTTAAATATTCATTTCAGACGGAAAGTGCATAGAAGAAAAATTGTTCATTTACATCTTATTAGCCATGTTTAGGCACCGAAAAGTGGGAAATCGATTATGGTCCTCTCCTCCACATTTACCGTAACTTTCCATGCACTGTAAGTGCACCGTAAAATTTATTTGAAGCACTCTAACTCTAACCGCAATCGGTTCAACTGAAGCTCAATCTTCAACTCAAATTTAAAATCAATTGTAGTGAGCAATTTCAAAAATGGGAAGCAATAATAGGATAAAACAAATATTGAGCTCTCATTAATAATTTATGAGAATTGAGATAAGACTACTGGTCAGTCAGCAGCATTATGGAAATCCCCTCCGTGGCCACAGGTGGCTCACGTTAATTGCGGTCTAAGTGTTGAGTGAATAAGATTATACGTCTTCTCGCTATTTCAGGAGCCCATTGTTAGTTGGTTCCTCTCTGTGTCCTGAAATACGTTTTTAGTTCCATTTCCGTTGAGTTTGAAAATCGTGGGGGAAAAAAGACTCAACCGCTAAGGGGGCACGCCCTTTTCCCACGACAGTTGATTGGAATACTCGACTGTTCGTTCATGTGCGTAGTTTTCTGTTAGTGAGGATCGCAAGTCTTCATGACTACCTCATTCAGATACTTCTCTGGGAATTGAAATGAATTGCCGTTCTTGCTTTTACGGTGATGTTTATTGGACCTAATTAGAGAGAGGCACAAATTTCTTCCGCTGAAAGATGTTAATTTGACCACAGCCCGACGGAAGCTGAAGGAAAACGGATATTTTTAGACTGGAAGATACCAGAAAAGGGTTGATCGAATGAGCGTGGCTATCTAAAAACCATGGACCACAAGCCTGCCTTCCAACTCCTTCGTTAGCGCTTAACACTTTGACCGTAATTGGTAGAACTTGAATTCAATATTCAAATCAAATTTAAAGTTTGCTGTAGTAAGTTATTTTTAAAATTGAAAACATTAGCTGGATCGTACCTTTATTCAGCTTACAATAAGTATTTATAAAAATTGAGTTTGTGACTGCTGGTCGGCTATCAGCACCATGAAAATTCCCGATGTGGCCACCGGTGGCGCACGTTGCTGGCAGAGTGTCGACAGAAGTGTTAATCGGTAGTCTGTGGTGACTACTCAGCGCTTGCACAACACTTCGTTGTTCGTTCGTTGTGGGTAAAGTTATGTAGGTAAGTAGATGTCCACTATGGCCCGCAGATGCAGCTAGATTTTCCAATGAAAATCTGTTTCTTTTGTTGATAGATAAGCGTTATCGTTGGCCTGCAAATGCGACTCTCTGAAAGGAATTTGTTGTGGGGCGAGTTTCGTTGTGCGGTAGGCGTTGTTTTAGCCTCGCGAATGCAGCCACATTTCTTTATCAGAAATCTGTTGTCGATCAAGTTTTTTGCGTAGGCCTTCTCTTTGCCTCGAAGATACAGCAAAACTTTTTCACGGCTTTCTGATGTTGATTTATTTTTGTAGCAAAGTATGCCTTATCTTTCCTGTTTCGAGTCTTCCCCTCAGTTGAAAACTTTCTACTCGACTACATCTATTCTAAAAGATGTCTCGGAAAGGCTTAAATTTGATTAACAAGCCCAACACGTGTTCCTCGAGAAACTTGAACGCGAATGCTTAACCAAATCTCTGTTATAAAACAATTAATTATACATTGAACAACTAATTAGCTGCAAGGTATCACATAACACCCACGTCACACGCAGTACGTGCGTCAGGGCCACACGCACACAGCGACAGTGTCGCATTCATTCGGAACTCCGTCAATGAACCCACTTTTCAGCCCCAGATTGTTTGTGTGATAGGTCGCTGTGGAGAACAGTTCACGTAGATCATGCCACAACGGTGCGTTTAGTTCTACTATATGATTTATAGCTCTTGGACTTGATTTATCACAGCCCTTTCGATCTTGTACTTCATTTATAACAACTTCCCGACTGGTTTAAGAGGAATGGTTGGATGGAGCTTAATTGTTCACGTTTGGTTAGATTGAATTTTATTACTTTCAACAGATTGCATTTATCCGTGTCGCTGTATTGGCATTATTGGAATAGCCAAACAGTATGGATTTGAACCGAAATCTGTCAGATTGGTTCTGAAGTTTCCAGTACTTCAGTAAGTCGCGATTCCATAACACATATTTCAAAGGTTATACTTCTAGGTAGACTAGTGGGTGCTCAAAATATGAACAGTAGATTATCATTGGCTGTGATAAAATGCCTTATCAGTCATCGCAAATGGAAGTCCGAGTTAGGGTAAAGGTTTTCCATGGGGTGATCCGCGTATATTTTTATCATCCCTACACGTGTGGTATATCAGTAATCGTTTGCGTACGGGTATGTGCACATAATTTGAAGCCACGTAACGCTTCTTGAAAGATGGTTGTTTTCCAATTTTACGCATTTCTTGAAGTACTTTTCGAGCTGGACCATCTCAGGCAATAACCAACTCTGAGGTCAAAACCGTTCCACCAAGAATCTTTCATTGTCGTAGAAAAGTGGGCATGCCATTCCAACCACTCCATGCACAATAGAAGCCCTTAGTACAGAGTGCGGGACGCCCACCACATACTCTCTCTAGTCTGTATATAGGATACGGGGTTCAAGCCACGCCCTCTGTTGGCGCAATAGTTTCTCCAATCATTTTTGACCTCCTGGTGTTTTCTGTCAGTCGCAAGTGCGAACTATTTTTTTTTCCTTTTAACGACTTAAAGCGCAATTTTCTACTGTATGAAAATGTATCCGTCGACTAAGGACAAGCAAGTTTTTACCGTCTGTTTGCGGGTAATTTGAAAGCATTCTAGATTTTTATTCCTCTCAAACTTTAGCCTTCGTTTTCTACGCTCTAAAATCTAAAGTCTTGGTAGATTGTTGCGCCAAATATACCGAGTTTGTGACCAGTAGTCACAAACTCAATTTTCTTTTAAATGCTTGACCGAATCTGAGTGAAAGTACGATCCAGTTAATGTTTGCTATTTTCGAAGTTGCTTACCACAATTCACTTCATATTTGAGTTGAATATTGAACTTGAATTTAACCAAATGCAGTCAACGTGTGAAGGAGGCTGTGGAGTGGGATAACGAAGCGTTTTTTACATTGATATCACGTTAGCACCTGAGGAGTTGGGTCACCGTACAACAGCACGAGCTCTCTCGTATCTATTTATGTCGATGACATGCCACACCGCGACATGAATGTCAGCGGTGTTTGCATAGACTATTAGATGACCGACACAGCGCGTGGATAGTTTGTACTCCTATTCCCTTCAATATTCCATGAGTAAATACTTTTAAACTGCTTGTTTATAACCCTTATGCGATTGTGTGGAGAATATTGATTTACCGTAACTATGGCTTCTGTTAATTTTATCGCTAGTTTCACTTTCTCGTACTAATCACATGCGCGTCGTTCACTGCAATCGTAACATTTTTTATGCGTCGTCAGGATCTTCAGCTCGCGTTGATGAGGACTAACTTGCATTGTTTAGAATTCACGTGTGTGATAAATTGGGCAATAATAGTGCATTAACTATTTAACCATCACGATACTTGAGCTGAAAGTACATGGCGGTGTACTCTAGGATGCTACTGAAAGCACTGGCATTTTCGAACAGTTTGTTAGACCTGTAAGCGCTTCGTTGGTATGAGCTTCGCTGTTGTTTTCTTATTTCCAGTTAAGCGCTGGCGAAGCACGTCAGTGAAAAGCATTAGTTTGAAAAGCATTAAAAACATTAGTTACAAGTGGTTGGAGAGTATGTACCAACGAATAGGTTAAATGCAGACAATCATGGTGAGCAAAACAATGGACAATAATTCGTAAAAATCTAGCTTCTATTTGCGTCATCCAGGTGCGTGGCCCTTGCTGCCAACACCAAACACGTGCCAGAGAGCGTCATGCAGCGCCGGATGCCGTGATTTCCTAGAAACCACAAACATACACACGCATGAGTCTCGGGTTGCAAGTGTATCGTTTGACTTTATGACCAATCACTCGTACAAAGTTGCCAGACCTGCCCTTTTCACGGGAAAATTTCCAAATTTTGACGCTTTGAGTCGAAAATTTCGTTGTATTTTATGACCGCGCTTACAAAGTGACCGTGTCTACTCTTCTTCTCATGGTAATAATCCTCAAATTGTGCGATTTTCAAGTATAATTTAACCGTGAAATTCGTTCAACATCAGGGAATTGTACAGAGCAGCCAGAGGGCAATCCAGTGAAGGGTTTTGGTTGCTCTACGCTCATGTAACGTACCCAAGTCGACTTAATTAAAAATTGAGCCCGTTGTACCGTTACAGGCCCGTGAATTTTTTTTAGAAATTTACCCCGTGCACGCTGTGTGCGCGCGCTTTCCGAAGTTGTCTTTCATGAACGAGCGACCGTCAGGTTCTGGCACCAGAAGTTTGACACGTTGACTGCGATGGGTAAAACTGAAGTTCAATATCCAACTCGAACGTAAAATCAAAACTTGTCAGCAATTCTCTAAATATCAAACAACTGGATACATTAAATACCATAAACTTCACAAAGATTGTCCAAAATTTTTCAAAGGACCCATCGTTGGGTCGTATCGCAAGCAACAACATGTTAAGCCTGCGAACAGCTAAGGTAATTTGCACGGTTTAGAGACTGCGTTGGTTCAGAAGTATATCGGCCCCTCAGAGGAACAAAGAAATATAACGTTGCAGCACACACACAACACCTGCACAGCCCAGGGCTTCACAGCTACACAGGTGCTTCTTCGCACACGTGTGGGGCCTGGTGTGGCTTTGCCCTCGTTTGGCTTTACCCTCGTGGTGCCCTGGCTTTGCCCTCGTGTTGCTTCACATGCTGTGACGGTTTCTTTACGGAAATTTTCTTTTTTCTAGCTTCTTCCTTCCTCAAAATTTCACTGGCGCTTTCCAGTTTTCCTTAGTTTGCATTCTCAAGTTATTCTAGTGCGTGCATCTCCAAGATTTCCGCCTCGTCATCTAAAAAGCGTGGCCAGACACTGGCTCATGAAGCTAGATTGTTTTAATTATTATCAATTAGAAGTCATGATGTACTTGAACATTGACGTAAGCCTATTGCAACCATTTTATCTCCTAATAAAACGTGTTTTTCATATTTCTAAACTTTGTTATCATTTCTTTTTCAGGTCAACCGTTGTCCTGTCGTTACTTTGACCTATTATTGTCAGGTCTTTTTAGATCGTTAATAGTGTTCAAATTTTTTCAAGTATGTTGAAATATTTCAAAGTCGCGTATTTTTGTGTTTTATCCGATTCTTTTTCGGCTTTTTCGAGGTAAAATTGAGCATTTCAGGATTTATTCGTTAATTTGGAGGACTTATCACCGCACCTAGAGCCTTTTCATGCTTTCAGGTTGAGACGTTCTCTGATTAGTCAACCTGTGTCACTCAGCTGCAGAAAACCGCCTCGCATTTTTCTACCTGAACTTGAGCAGTGCCAGCAACCGCACGTAGCCACAATTTCCTCCTAAACTTGGCGAATATTTCCCACCTGAACTTGGCGAGCAGTACCAGCAAGTCGCACGTTGCGTCTACGTGATAGACTGGCGTCCAATTTTCAATCATGAGATACCGAGGAACGTGTTCTGGGCGAGCGCTTGCGTCAGTGTTGCACAACTTTTTCGCTCTGCTTTGCTCTTGACTCAAAATCCCTCCCACTTGCGCTTGACCTATGTTTGTTCGAGAAACGAACTTTAATTGCGACCTATGTTTATTCCTTAATGACCAATTTCTGCTCTTGATTTGTTGTACTCGTTTGCAGAAACTTGCTGTACGAAGTGCAACATGGCCTGAAATGTAGAACTCTCTGATGGCGTCTCCAAAATTTTTGCTTTTGATCAGTTTATGCTTGTTTTTGGAGATTTGCTCTGTGAGGTAGAATTGAACTCAAATATTTACACCGAGTTTTAAATCAGGTGCATATTTGGCAGATTGCTCGCAGCTCAGTTGAGTAATACTCTTTCACGTCTGTGGGATCGCACAAATAAATGCGCTATTCCATCGGCAGCTGCCACGCGCCAAACTTAACCAAGACTTGAGGGTTGAATGACTTCATGGCCGTAGATATACAGCATGACCTCATACTGTGACTCGCGCTTTCGCAATGTCCCGCTATTAACATTTATTATTCATGCCAAGCCAGCAACTGAAGCAATCATCTCATTCGTGCAGTTTTGTGACGACGCTGTTTTTTTCCGTGTGCTGGCTAGAAAGCTCTTTCGTTAGCACGAAGGTTAACGAGAGCCTGTGAAGAGACTGAAGGGATTTCCATAAAGCTGCTCACCGACCAGCAGTCACAAACTCAGTTTTCATAAATATTTCATGAAAATTAAATGATGGCACCATCTATTTAACGTTCGTTATTTTCATAATTGATCTCTAAAATTAAGTCTAATTTGAGATGAATATTGAACTTCAGATTAACCCGCCGCAGTTAACGTGTTGGCGAGAGCTTACGAGGCTCGTGCTGCGGTGCTTGACCAATTTTACGAGCAAATCTTGATTTTTTTTATTGGATTCATTTCGTCAATTTCGAAATGACTGAAACATAAAAAGAGTTCAAAAATATATTCTACATAAGGAACACGTGCGGCTTACGTTGCTGCCAGTCACTCAATTTGGGTGAATGATGAGCTATGCCAGTGTTATTCACTAATTTTTGCAAGAGAGCCACTTCGGTTAAACGTATTGATTGAGAGAGCTGCCAATGTGAGGGCCTGAGCTAAAGGTTAGGTAGGCTTTCTTTTTGTTAAAATAACAGATTTTTGTTTTGTTACGGATCATCTTTTTTCGGTTCACTGCTGTCCGGTTTTTCATCACCTACTACTTTCTTCTTCAACTTTGATCTTGTTACATGAACTTCTTTCTCATCTTACTGTTTCTATGCCCTTTCTGCATAGATTCCACGTTCCCTTGACTCTATACTAAATGGTGCCTTCTTCCTTCCTCTCTTTGGATCTCATTTGTTGAGGATAGGGAGGTTTAAACTAACTAATAATCTAATCTTATCTCGAGAGAGCTGCAGCTACTGCAAGTTAGCGTATATTATATAAATTATGTATTAATTGATTAATTTATATATTTTCTCAAGAAACGTGCAATGATTATCACCGAGCTGTGCGGATTTTGCTCGTTGATGTTGAAATGATATCCTTTCTTGGGAAGCTGATTTGATTCAAATTATTGCATATCCATATTTGCTCCATCTCATGTTTAGCCGTGTTATAAGTGTGATTTTCTCCGCGATATAAACTTACCTTTAAATTTTCTTCAAAACGAAAAGGAAAGTGTCATGTTTTCGAATTGAAGCTTTGACAAAGACCACCGACAGTTTTCTGTAGAAAACATCTGTGCAATGTGTGTAATATCCGAGAAAATTTGAACATTAAAGGCGTTCACCAACTCGTTAAAGATATATGTTGTTAATTTTTTTATTCGAATAAGCAGCGCAGTTGGCAAGTTTCGTTCTACGTTGCAGGGCTTCTTTTCAGTGTGGGCAGCGCACCCACTTCTTTTTGATTCAAGAAATTAGGTAGTACTCGTAATCTCCTCAGGGGGATACAACTATTGTACCTATGGGAGTTAGCGCTCCCAGGGGCAAAATGTGAGGATCCAAGCTGAGAGTTAGGTAGGCCTTCTTTTTGTTGAAGTAAAATGTTTTCGTTATATTAAGGACTATTTTTTCCGCTTTCCTGCTGTTTTTTTTTCAGCACCTTCGACTTCCTTCTTAAATTTTGATCTTGTTTCATAAACTTCTTTCTAAACTTACTGTTTCTATGCATGAATTTAACGTTGTTCTAAGTCCATACTGAATGGTGCCTTCCTCTTTTCTTCGTCACTGAGTGAAATAAAACCTTAAACTTCGTGTCCAGCAACTGACCCACAAAACATGAGTTGGACAAAATGAAGACAAGATCATCGATTGCTTCTCGTCGCGTGATAGCAACGAACTATCGTCACTACCCGAGTTTTTGTCTACTCTGTTGCTCGTGTAATTCGTACGATGAGTTAACCTGTAAATGTGTGTGTTGTGTGGAGCGTTCCTGTTACTGGGGAACAGCTTCAACATGTGTTGTAAGCCTCTGTTTACTGGGCTTTACCTTGTTTGACTGTAACCTCCTGTTACTGGGTTACAGCTCCAACCTGTGCTGCAAGTCCCTGTTACGTACTGGGCTACAGATTTACCTTGTATTGTAAACTCCCCCCGTTTACTGGGCTACAGCATTACCTTGTTTAGCTGTAACCTCCTATTACTTACTGAACTACAACTTCAACCTGTGTTGTTAGCTCCCAGTCACTCACTGGGCTACAGATTTACCTTGTACTGCGAGCCCTGTAAGTGCTGCCCTTTAACTTGATGGGCTGAAACTATATTGTATTGTGTAGTGCTGCCCTTTAGCTTGAAGGCTAGCGCATTAGCGTGCTGTGCAGTGCTGCCCTGCTGTTTACAGGGATGGAGCGGCAGTTGTCTTCCGTGCCCAGCCTGCCATTACTTAAGAGCTCCACTTGTACTCATCATCGTGAAGTTCAGTGCACGCTGCGTGTTTACCGCCGCCCTCTTCTTTGAGGAGCGCCGCCCTTCCCTCACGGGAGCGCCGCGAGGGAAAGGAGTGGCGGCTGTGCCGAGTGAAGATCGTTTCAATACCATGTTGTTTGGAAGGATGTAATAGTACAATCAAGTTGTGTTTGCCACAGGGATTCAGGAATCGAGGTATTTAACGCGGTGCTTACAGCACGACCCATCGATGGGTCGTGCTTAAGTTTTTCCTGCTGTGAAACGACCCATCGATGGGTCGTTTGAAAAGTGTTAACGTTCTACTAAAATTAATGGTATTTAATGGACCCAGTTAATGTTTGGTGTTTTTAAAATTAACAACTTTTGACTTTAAGTTTGAGTTTAATATTGAACTTCGGTTTAGCCCATTGCAGTTTACCGTGTTAGGAAAAGATTATCTAAGTTTTATCAGGGCCGAATTTTTTGCCATATTTGACTTTGTGCAGAGGTTGTGTGTACTGGAGACCTAGAAGATTGTCATATTGAAGGTGTAGATTGACGAATAAAAGGAATGAAACTTCAACTACGACATAACTCGTTACTTTGATTCCTTTACCCCATAGTTATTTTCTGTATTTTTATTCTGAATATTTGCTCCGTTCTTTAAAGAGGCTGAATCTAACTCATAAGATATTCTAATCTTTGCTCCGTTCCAATGGCGTTCTATTATATAAATCATGCAAAAAATGTAAGCGCTTTCTAACTCTGTTTCACAGCATTCCATTAATTCATCTATAAATTAGATAGATGATTATTCTCCCTCTTCCATCCCATTTTCCCCTCTCTCTTTCCTGACTTCAGCCCTCCCCACAGAGGCGCCAGAGCCCCAGATGCTCTTTAATGAAATTCTGGGTTCGCTAAAAACGTTCCCTTTTTAGGAAATTACAGCTGCCATTGTAGAGGCCGTATCTTTTCGTCCAAATCCTGTGCTTCGAGGGCGGAATTTTTTTTAACAATTTAAGTCTTCGTAGCGCACAGCTGGCCGTATTTAGTCCACTTACAGTTGCACGTGGCCAGCGGTATCGCTACACTGACTTAAATGATAAAAAAAGTTCTTCTTCTGGGGAGCAGATTTTGTACAGTTTTACAGATGATGTTCGTGCGTCAAAAAGTTGCATTTTATAGATAGCCTAGATAATGATATCGAATTTTATAGTGTTTTAGTAAATATAAGCAATTATTTTCGTCGTTTAACGCGTGATGAAGTGTGGAGAGCAGATTTTTTTTGGAGTTCTACAAATACTGCTCGCACATAAAAAGGCTGATTTTTATATATAGACAGTGATATAGAATTTTATTCAATTTTTTAGGAAACATAAACAATTTTCTTCGTCTTTTAACGCGTGATGAACTGGAAAAAGTTCTACTTCTTTACGCTGAGAAACTCAATAGCTCCGAAGTCCTGAGCTGTAAAGTGACTTTTATGCTCCGGCAAGTGCATGGCATGCGGTTCTTGACCGCACGCAGATGGCGATGAAAAAATTAACATTTCTCGTGCTTCTATTTGGTCTCGTTTGGCGTTGATTGCTACCCAGGGCATGCCGCCCTCTCATGTCTTCTCTCAAACACTTGCACGTTAAAGTGAAGGAAAGAATTTAAATAGACGCCTTTAACGTTTTGAACTTTCTCTGTCGGGAAGACGGGGCGTTATTATATAGACGAGACTTGGAGGCTCCACTGCAAAACTTTCTGGACTTGGGACCTTAAAAATTTTGAGTGTACGATTACGCACTCACAGAGGAAACGTAGCTTGTCGCTGATGAATAATGAACGAAAGCGCGATGCTTTATCAATAAATGAAATAAATTAACATAGATTATTCAATATAAGAAATATATTTTAAAAAAATCACGCAGTAAACATTTTCAAGGTAATAGCTTGATATGCCTACTCGGCTTCAACATGCCTACATGATATGCCTACTCGGCTTCTTTGACATACATTAGCTCTTCGACATTTTTGACAATTCGATAATCATTCACTGCTATACTGTGCCTGAAAATATTGCATTATTTGGGAATAAATGACGTACAAAACGTCATTCAGTAACAAATATCTCGTTCAACGTATGATAATTCAATGTTTTAAAAAGCTGAGATGCATAAACTCACGCTGATTTTCTACGATCAAAATGCCACCCTCAGACATTTCTGCAATCATGTCATTCTTTTGCCACTCCAGACCAGCTAGTCCAAATTTTTCACAATTGATAACGAAAAGCTTGAACTTATTCAACTCACTAGAACGTTTTCATCTCCATATTTCACCAACCCCGCATCCGTGCTTTAATGTTGATTGTACCTCTCATTATTATAATTATTTCACTAAATTTTTCACCATCGGAAACAAATGGCAGAAATTCCCCAGAAAGTTTCTCTATTTCACATTTCACCAAATTTTTCACAATTGATAACGAAAAGCTTGAATTTACTACAAATTTTATCTCAATTTCATATTATTTCGTTTCGACGACGTTGGCCGCAAGCCACAACGTACTCGATGACCTCCACTCGAGCGTAGCTGGCCGTGAACCCTCGGGCGTGAGAAAGCTGCTCAGACTCATGAACTGGCATGGCGCTGCTCTGTATCAGTTCTGCCTTCAGTGTGATGCAATTTAAACAATATAAACAACATAAAAAATTTATTCACCAAAAGTGATACAGCAGTAAATTGTTAAAGTTGAGTACAGTTGACACATTTGAGTATAACGTTGCTTTCTATGGGCGATTTGCGAGCCTTAAGTTCCTTGTAAGTGTTGTGGCAACCCTGGCAGAGGAAATAGATACGCATTTCTATTCTATGGGTTAAAAATATACCTATTTTTCGACTAGCTAATAGAACGGCTTTATTTCAGACAAACTTTATGACGTTACCATTGCGACATGTCGTTAAGCCAATAGTGGCATGAGATTTAATTGGGGCTAGCAGTGTTGCCAGAGGCAATATGAGCGTTGCTGGTTCGTTGCTCTGACGTCAGAATTGCCACACGGTCAACGAAAAAAGACTGGTTTGATCCTACCTTGTTTCTTCTACCGTGGTGGCGAGCAACAGGTGCACCTGAGGGAGCGGCGAGCAACAGGTGCACCTGAGGGAGCAGCGAGCAACAGGTGCACCTGAGGGAGCGGCGAGCAACAGGTGCACCTGAGGGAGCGGCGAGCAACAGGTGCACCTGAGGGAGCGGCGAGCAACAGGTGCACCTGAGGGAGCGGCGAGCAACAGGTGCACCTGAGGGAGCGGCGAGCAACAGGTGCACCTGAGGGAGCGGCGAGCAACAGGTGCACCTGAGGGAGCGGCAGGTATCCAGGCTACGGTGCAGAGCCCGTAGGCGCAACAGCTCTGAATGCTTCGCGTGCCCTCGGCACGGCAAGAATGCCGCCTAAAAAATACCTGGGCCTGTTTGTTCATTAGGCAACGAGGTCTGTTTTGGGGGCATCGATCTTGAGCGAAGAAATTATTCCTGCTGATTCCTTTCGCCTAGCAGCGTTGATTTGACGATTTGCGTTGCATACGGTCTTCATTCGTATTCTCAGGTTTTATTAGATGTCTATTCGTGTTCAATTTAAATACGTGTATCGACAAAATTTAAGTAATTTTGTCTTGCAAATATTTTAGAAATATATTAATGTTTTCGTGTGTTGAGTCACGCTGGAAGATTACTTTTCACGACCCGACGTGACATCAAATGCCCCTGCTTCAGCCTGCTCTCCACCTGCCCCCGTATAGCTATGGCCAAGCAGCGCGAGTAGCGAGCTCTAAGTTTGTTGTTTTCTACAAACTTAGGTTGTTTGAACAAACGAGATTCTTGCAAGAAACTGTTGATTTAGAGGACCCTTCTTGCAGTGACGCCCGTTGCAGCCCGTGCGCTGGTACACGCGTGTTGACGGCGCGTCGCTGCTGCCTGCTTCGCGATTTGAGATTTTCATTACTTCACATAGTACTGAACTCCGTCTCAACTTGACATTATTATTTTGCATTCCATTTCTCCACATGATACTGAACTACTTCTCAATATAATATATTATGCTTGATTCGAACTTAATCAACAAGAAATTCCAGGCAACAACTATCAGCGTATTATTGTTCGTCTTCGTGATTAGCGTGTGGTGCCTGGTAAAATTCTAAATTAATTTTAATGAATTTTGTATTAAAGCTAAAGTATCGTTTGTGGTTCAAAACCATTTATATGGATACCAAAAAATTGAATTATGCCCAAGTGCCTCACGCATTGACTTGGAAGTAATTTTTAAATGTTTTTTGTCTACATGAAGAGTTTGGAATTGCGTTTACTTTAACCAAGCGTCGAGGAAACTCCATTAGCACGATCCATTAAGTAGAGTGTTCTTGTGAGTCGGAACAACATGTTTTCTGAACTGAATCCTTTATTGCGAGTCAGGGTAACTTATACTGTTCGCGTTGTCTAACTTACGCTTGTACGTAACTCTCACTGAATGCGTTATTCAATTTTGGTGTCGAGGGAACTCATCAAACAGTTCCCCAGTGTAAGTGTTGGAGTTCATAGAACATCCTATCGAACGTAGCGTCAAGGTAACCTGCACCACACAGTCACCGAACATTGTCTAAGTAACACTCACCGAAATGTTACCAGATATGAAGTGCTGTAAAAACTCTCACATTATTAAGTATTGCGGTAACCCTCGTCGTAGAGTTACCAAATTTAGTCTTCAGGCAACTCTCACCAAGCATAAAGCGTCGAGGTAGTCTCACCGAAGGGTTACTAAGCTTAACGTGACGTGAAACCCCAACTCAAAAATGTGAGGTAACCGTGGTAATCCTCGCCGTTGAATTGGAAAAATAGTGTGGTAACTCACACCGAAGAGTTATCAAAAATAGTGCGTTAACCCTCGCCTTAGAATTACCAAACAGTGCGGTAACTCCCACCGTAGAATTACCAAACAGTGTGGTAACTCCCACCGTTGACTTACCAAACAGTGTGGTAACTCCCACCGTTGACTTACCAAACAGTGTGGTAACTCACACCATGGAGTTACCAACATAGTGTGGTCACTAACACCAAAGCGCCCTACAAGCGACCGACACCAGCAGAACGCAGGCCGCCACTCACCGATATATTTAGCGATGACCGGAGGGCGCTCGCTGCTGGACCTTGACATCTCCGCCGTATTGGGAGCCGCGAAATGTTTTCATTAATTTCTAAATTACCGAGCTTAACTGAGGGACTGTTAGTAGCTCATGCAGTGAGTAGAAGCAAATTGGGAAATTCTCAGACAACTGATATTTGTGTGGCTTACTTTTCGTGCATGATAGAAGAGGGACGAGCTATAGCTTGGATGCTGCGAGTTAGTGGGTGTAAATTGGAACAGTTGTACAGGCTTTTTTCTCACTGCGGGTGCACGTATGCCTCAAGCACGTGCTGTGTACTGACTACCTGCGATCTTGAGCTGTAATTTATTTATCGTACAATTTTGTCCATAATTTGCCACAGTTGAAGCTTCTCTGTACTCTTAATCTTAGCGCACTAGATGTTATATTTTTAAATGTGCACTTGATTGTTTGAAACTCAATTTTGACTTGAAATCGTCTCTAATTTTCAAACTCGCATATCTTTTAGACACGCTTTTGCATCCTTGAATCCACTTATGATTTCGCCAATCCGCTTTTGGTTTCCTTAATTCACTTTTCATTTTTTGATTCGCTTTTGATTTTTTGATTCGCTTTTCATTTTTTGATTCGCTTTTGATTTCTCAAATTCACTTTTGATTTCTCAAATTCACTTTTGATTTCTCAAATTCACTTTTGATTTCTCAAATTCACTTTTGATTTCTCAAATTCACTTTTGATTTCTCAAATTCACTTTTGATTTCTCAAATTCACTTTTGATTTCTCAAATTCACTTTTGATTTCTCAAATTCACTTTTGATTTCTCAAATTCACTTTTGATTTCTCAAATTCACTTTTGATTTCTCAAATTCACTTTTGATTTCTCAAATTCACTTTTGATTTCTCAAATTCACTTTTGATTTCTCAAATTCACTTTTGATTTCTCAAATTCACTTTTGATTTCTCAAATTCACTTTTGATTTCTCAAATTCACTTTTGATTTCTTTGATTAACTTTTGTTTTATTTAATTCACTTTTTTACCTGCCTTCGATTTCTTGCATATCATTGATTCCGTTAATCTGTAAATTATATCTCGAAATCTTTCATCGATTTCTTCAATTCGCCACCATCTTTTCCTCTTTTCTTGTCTAAAGCCGTACTGGAATGCAAAACCATAACTTCAGTTACGCAGTTACATAACCTCAGTTACTTGACTCCAAAGAATATTGAGTAAAAATTTATCTTTTATCCAATATATATGGCTGACTGTTTTTAAAAAAATTTAAAAAAAATCATGGCCAATTAAAATTTTCACGGATATTTACTTGATTAATTTGGCATCTCGTGGCGTTTTTCTCAGCAAACTCAAGTCAGTTCCCGTCTCCCATTGAAGCAGCAGATTACGTCGCGCCCTGCCCATAGGCGCTCAGCTCGCTCGATATCTCCGGTCCAGGCGACGCTATTTCAGGAAACGGGACATGGCGCCTCGTCCTGTTTCGGAAGTGTGGAGGCGCAGGCCAAAATTAGGTTTTGGCGCCTGGAATTCTTGCGTAGCGAGTAACGGGAATACTTTCAAGATTTGCTCTTACTTTTAGATAGGATAAATGTTTCGGACGTGTGGAGGCACAGGCCAAAATGAGGTCTCAACGTCAGGAACTTTTATGTAGAGAGTAAGGGGGAAAAAGTTTTAGATTTACTTGTACTCGAAGATGGATAAACTTTCAAAATTTACTCTTACTTCTAGAAAGGATGAACTTTTATGCTTTGCTCTTATATTTAGAAAGGATGAACTTATATGCTTTACTGTGGTTTTAAGAAAGGATAAGCTTTTAGTTTAGGGTACGGAAGGGAAATAATTCTTGGAACCTTGAACGAGTTACTGGAAAGAATAGCTAGAGGGTTCTAATGCCATAGAGAAGTAGGAGAGGATAAACTTCTAAAATTTACTTTTAAGAAAAGTTAAGCTTTCAGCAAAGACCAAGGTAATGAAATAAATTTCTGCTTGAATAAGTGACTGGAAGGGTACAGGGTGAAGGGTTATGATACTATGAAGAAGTTGGAGAATTTGAAGCAAAGAAACTTGAAGCAAGAATGGGGCAATTGAAAACGTGCATATAAGATGCAACGATGAAGATAAAGTGGTAGAGCTTGGAATGAAAGAATGAGATATTTAAAATAGAAGGAAAAACGTGCGATAAACTGTTCAAGTACAAATCAAGGAATAACTTAAGAAATGAACCAAAGCCAGTTTACCGAAGGAAGAATATTCGCTACAGATGAAATAATCGACCGATTACTGACGCGTTTCTGACGCGATATGGTAACTGCGTCACAGAAAGCACGGCGCCAGCGTGGGGGGAAATCGTAAGAGGAAGCGAGGTATCGATTAAACCCTCACCACCTCCACCCGCAACACTAACACTACAACCCAACCCCCTTTGATTCAGGCACTCGCTCCTTTAACGCTATTCGCCTCCACGTGGACAATCTGTTGCGTAGTGGTGAGGATAGCGAAGGCTGAACTGAACTTGACGGAACGTGTTTCATGCAAAAAATTCTTCTGTGTTTGTGCTGTCATTTTGGGTTGTTATTTGTATCATGGCTTGTTCTCCGCAGAAATACGATTGTTAGACTTGTTCCTCATAAAAGAAGCAATACTTATGCTTCTTCCGTAAGGAAATAGAACGAATGAAATGGTCTCCACGTAAAATGGAACATGA
The DNA here is from genome assembly GCA_030386875.1 of Morinoia aosen. NCBI lineage: Eukaryota > Metazoa > Arthropoda > Malacostraca > Amphipoda > Talitridae > Morinoia > Morinoia aosen. The sequence continues at coordinate 6,006,554 of CM059573.1, forward strand.
CACTTTCATGTGGAAATAGAACGAATCAAATTTGTTGCACATGAAATAAAATGCTTACGCTTGTTTCATGTGCAAATTAAACGAACCAAATTTGTTCCATATAAAATACAAGGCTTGCAAATAGTTTCATGTGGAACTAGAAAACATCAAATTTGTTCCATACAGATATAGCACAAGACTAACGCTTGTTCCATGTGAAAATAGAACAAATCAAATTGGTTCACATAAAATACAACAAGACCTACAAATAGTTCCACGTGATAATAGAACACATAAAACTTGTTCGAAACCGAAATATTATAGCACAAGACCAAGTCTTGTGAACAGAAGTTGTCCCCAGTCACTCTCTTTTGCGGTTCCTTTGCCGAGTGTGGCTCACAAACACGGGATTTGCTTTGTTCAGCTCACACAAAAGCTGCGCCCTGCAGCTGATGGGACTTGCCTACGAGGTGTGTGTTTGTGTACTTTGCAATGAAATATGTTTTATCACACTGACCGCAATTTGTTACATTGTAGTTCAATGCACAACTTGAATTTGAAGGTAATTGTAGTAAGCAATTTTGAAAATTGCTAATATTAACTAGATTATTCAGAACTTCCTACGATGTGCGTCTCCCTTGTAACAAGAATCTCATGTGGGTTTAACGAGAGCGTAGAGCTGCGTTAAGTGAAAATCGGATGTGTTTAAACATTTCACGGTTCCCTGAATAAAGCCACGACAGTACGTATTAAGTCATTACAGTCAGCAGGTCATTACCGCGTCTGAGCTAATTACTTGCCAATAAACTATGATTCAGAAAGAGTGCAGAATGGTGTACATTTTCTGCCAAGTCATGGACTTCCATGAGTGATCGAGTCTCTTGCATTCCTGGCGGTATCCTAACTACTGCGGCGGCCTAAAACAAAGCAGGCGTCGCTGTTTTCCCTCCAAATACGCGGTTGCCGCTCGAAAGTTTCGCCTTGAAATTCCTTTGGCTGAAATTTGCACTTGAACCTCATCATTAGCGGCGCACGTATTGAGCAACGTCCGTCCCTGGTGACCTCCCTGCCCGGCCATCTGGCGTTAGGTGAGCTCTCAAATTTTGCCTCGACTCTCAAAATCTTTTTCGAACTAAGTTCTTTTTGGACTTAAATTAATACTTCGCAGATCTTTCCTCCACCTTTTTTGGCGCATCTTTTCTTTGGATGATTTGAATGCGTTAGTTTCCACGCCACCGTTTTTCCAACTTTTCTTTGAATGATTTGAATTGCGTTAGATCTTCACAGCACCGTTTTTATTACATCTTTTCGATTGATGTTTCGAATTGCGTTCCTTGATATTTTGATCATCAGGCTTAGTCTTGTTAGCAAAATTGAGCAGTGCGTATCGAGCCCCATCTTCGTAGAGCTGCTGCTCAGAGCGTTCCTGCCATTTGATCCCAGTACGTAATTTTGAATTCTTTTGAAATTCTTTTTTTGAAATTCTTTTTTGTTGCTTTTGAATTCTCGAATTGCCGTCAACTTATGTAAGGTTGAACCTCTAGTATTGTTATCTTAATCCAGTGATATATCCATGGCTTCTCATGATTTATCAAAAATATGGAGCTAACTCCAGGGTAGGCTTTCATGGAAGGACATTCTCAAGCTTCAGGATACATACATATCGGACTCGTCAATTGCGTGCTTAGAGTTATTATTTTCAAATTTATTGCTAGCGAATAAGCGTGACGATCTAAGGAAAGTCGTGAATGTATCAGCTCGTCAAATCGAATCGACTAATTAGGAAATCTACAATCTATAATAAGAATTTCTTTCAATACAACCCAACTGCATTTTTGCTTGAAACTTTGTTTCACGAACGGAACTGTACGATCTTCAAGAAACGTTGTCACCTGAAATATGGCATTCTCGAGAACACAGAGACCGTATCACTGTCACCTGGCAACTAAGCCTTTTATGAACGCAACTGTACGGTCATCAAGACACAACGTCACCTGGAACATGGCACTCTCGAACACAGACCGTATCACTGTCACCTGGAAACTCAGCGTTTTATGAACGCAACTGTACGGTCTTCAAGACACGTTGCCATCTGAGACATGGCACACCGAAACCGTATCATGCATACCTAGCTGAGGCATGACCACGTTCAGCACAGGTGCCACACCACAGCTGCGGCCCTCATTACGGCAGCCTGGCAGGTGCAGGTGACACTCCACTCCGCCCTTTGATGAGGTTTTGTCGCGCCAGGATGTGGCAGGCCGGATGTGCGGCCTCATTTTGTGCTTTGCCTTCCCTGCTTAAATTTGTGTTATTGATGCAACGCTGCTGTTATGGTTCTTTGTTCCAGCGTGCTCTTTGGTGCGCATCCTGGTGCGTTCGGTGCGCGTCCTGGTGCGCCCGGTGCGCGTCCTGGTGCGCTCGGTGCGCGTCCTGGTGCGCTCGGTGCGCGTCCTGGTGCGCTCGGTGCGCGTCCTGGTGCGCTCGGTGCGCGTCCTGGTGCGCTCGGTGCGCGTCCTGGTGCGCTCGGTGCGCGTCCTGGTGCAGAAAGCGAGTTCCATCCTTCGTACTGGTGCTCAATTACGTTTCTTTCTTTGTGCCAGTACCATCACGTGATTATCCTTTGAATTTGCAGTAATCTATTTACCATGTCACACTCGGCTGTACATGTCACTCTTGCTGAATAGCCGTGGCTCTCATGTGGATGCTTGCCGTGTGCTGCGGTGAGCTGTATAGCAATGTACGTGCGTATGTACTGTGCATATTTCTACGTCCCAACACACCTACACGCTTTACTAATCAGATTATTGGGTTGCGAAATGAAATTGAAGATCGTTTGTTGGAGTAGGGTCCAAATACGATAATCGGGTCCAAATGTCAAGCTTTCATTGCGAAAACGTGTGGAATTTAGCATTCGCTTTTGGTTCAGTGAACTTGGGTGGTTATCTCTCTCGACAAATATTGACTAGAACTTTCTGATCTTCCTTGATAAATATTGGCAGGAACTATTGGGTGATCATCTTCGTTGACGAATATTGGCTAGAAATACTAAGAAGAGAAAAAGCCCTGGTACACAGAAGACGAAAAAGGATACTTATCAAGAAGATTAGCTATAGAGACAAAGAAAATAAGGGAAATGAAAAGAAATTGTGCGAAGAAAAAGAAGAAATGAAGACCGTTGCCTACCCCTGTAGTAGTGATGGTAGGACACAACCCGCTGCTTCGCATGCTCGTCTCACTGCTGCTATTGAGCTCATGTGTCCTTAACTCGCCTCACAAGTGGCGTACCACGAGCCCTACTTCCTACCCACGAATTGTACGTAAAAATTACTTCCTGCGTAACAATCATACGTGAAGTCCTACATCATGCGTAATTATTGTACGTGAAGTCCTACATCATGCGTAATTATTGTACGTGAAGTCCTACATCATGCGTAAGAATTGTGCGTGAAGACAACCTACCTGCGTAAGAACCATACGTGGAGTCCTACATCATGCGTAAGAATCGTAGGTAGAGTCTAACTTCCTGCGTAAGAATCCTACGTAAAGTTCTACTTCAGGTTTACGTAACCTTAGTGAACTTCTTTTTTTCAATCCAAAGTGTTGTATAATATTCCATGTATCAACTTCTTTTGGAAGTACATTTTTTTTTCTTGCTGAGTACGTGAATTTCGTTTCCTGCGCGCGTGTTGCACGGGAATTTCTAGTTCTGCATGCACGAGATTCAGGTTCGCTCACAGCTGCAGGCCAGCTACAGGTGTTGCAGGCACCTCTTGACGCATCAGCTGACGATGAATTGGTCACATGTTCAATGAGTCATCTGCTATACATGGCGACGTCCCCTGTACAGACAGGAATTGAATGTTACATTATAACTTGAATGCTTGTTTGCTCTTGTGGTTTATAAATGAAATAAATATTGCGGAGAAGTACTGCGTGTTTGATATAATAACGCATTCTTAATTATAGCATGAACCAGTTCAGTCTCTGTTTCTTGGCATGTAAATTCTCTTCAAGTTTCATCATTGTTTGCTTACGTCTTGCAATTTAAAATCATAGAAATTATACAATATTAACTGGAGATGATATAGAACCATTTGACCCTTTTACACTGCCAAAATCCTAGGCTTAATTTGAGAACAAATTCAGCGACAAGTCGAGGTACTGACATTGTGACAGGATCTTGAAGTTCTGTTTTTACTGACCATGGCGGGCTTTTGTATGCCTTGAAACAGCTGCTTGTAGCCAGGATACCGCGCAGTTGTCCATAATGGAGGACTTTTGCATCATGAATTTTTGTGCCAATTTTTAGGCTTAAAATTAACGCAACTCTGGTGCGCTCAAGATGTCCCCGTAATTTCCAGACTGTGCGTTTGAAATGTTTCAACTGTGGGTGTGAAAGTGGGCAACGCATCGTAGCTTTTCTTCTATTGTTCTTTAGAGCTTTGAGGAAACCTAAGGATATCCTTCCGGCACATACATCGTGTTCCTGTACTGTAACATATAATTACGCGGCTCCTTTTCAATCATTGTCTAGGTCAAAGCTCTGGTACCAAAATAGATTGAGTAGTGCATTTCTTGATGCGAACTTCCTAGATGTGATCCCTGAGAAGTTCCAGTGTAGAGTAACAACAGAACAAACTCTTCTTTTTGCTGAGCCTTTGAACTTTTTACCTCGTAGACGATTGGACGTTGGTGGTGGTTGGACTTGTGTGTCAGCCAATGACCAAGTATGCCGCGGTCTGATGAGCAGTGCATCACGTCATTTTGCTCTCAGACAAATGTGGTGAGCGCAACTGCGCATGCGTGACGGACAACGTGGCTTGGGTGGCTGATCTCCATGATTTGAAAACGAGTGTCTTGGGTAGCTGCATTTTATGATTGGAAAAAGAGTGCTTTGGGTGGCTGGATTTTATGATGGGAAAACGAGTGTCTTGGGTAGCTGGATTTTATGATGGGAAAACGAGTGGCTTGGGTGGCTCGATTTTATGATTTGAAAACGAGTGGCTTGGGAGGCTGAACTCCATGGTTTGAAAAAGAGGGGTTTGGTTTCATGGTTCTTCGTTCACTTTCTTGCCTGGTTTAGGTTTTTCTAGCCTAAGTTTCCTTGCAAGCTATGAGGAGGTCTTCGTGAACTGAGCGTGAGATTTGGTAACTAGACTACATTTCCTATTTTATAACTTAAAATTTGGTTGAACCACAGGCAACAATGAACATGAAACGACAAACAAATCATGAAACTTGACAGATTTCAAATCACTGATTTTCTTTAGGAATGATAATTAATTTCCCCCAGATCTTTTGAATGTTGGACTTCAATTTAATAAGTGCTATATTTCCTTCAACTGTGTGAGGAATTTCTTTAAAATGCGTTTTTATGCCGAGGTCTCTGAACTTGGCGTTGTTCTTTGCTCCTGAACAACCGAGGCAGAACGGCGGGGTGACATTCCTCTCCATGCCTCACCGTTGCGGGTACCCGCTCTACTTCCGTAGTTTCCTCACATTCATTTAGCTTATTAAAAATCTACCTCTGGTGGGTCTGTCAGAGCTGAAATACTTCATTCGTGCCAATAATATTGGTTATTGCAGCTTTCCGAAACTATCGCTGGAAGTCTTTTTTATTGCACCGTCTTACTACATGACTGTGAGTGTTCATGCCACTAATACAAGGTGCATATGGCGCAAAAAGAACGCATGGTTCAAACTAGTTTAGTTGGCTTTACATAGTTATATTAGTTGAAATTGCTGTGTAATTATATAATTATACTATTTATAATTTGAACTAACATATTTTGCTTGTATAATTGGCAATTCCACTCTCACCACTGATACTAGGAAATTCAAATCCATGAGTATTTCTTTGCGTCACCCTGTATCAACTACGACCCTGTAGCATCAAAGCTGCTGGAAGTCGCCATATATTTTACGATCATTCGTTTTCTTTATGAACAACGCACGCGTATGACCAATGCACTGTATCCTGTCCAACTGCTGTTGCCTTATCACTTTTTAAAATTCACCCACTCTCACGAATTAAACGTGCAAATTAAACCTGTTCCCGTAATCCACTGCAATTTCCGCGGCTCAACCATAATTATTTCCGCTGCTTGTCAACTCTGCGAGCTGCATGTATCGCCATTCGTAGTTCATCTCTTGCAGTGCGGATTTCAAACTAATCTTGTTTTGTGTCGTCTTTTTGGAACTACTGAAGGTCACCTCCTTTCTGCGAAGATGTGCGTTGAAATGAAACGTCTCACGAATTTGTTAATTTTCAGGTACATTTTCTGGAATTTTCTTTAATTTCAATAAAAATAGGAGAGCAAAAATCACTGATGAAAAATTTCATTATACTGAGAACGTTTCGGGCAAATCAAACTAACCTTGTCAGATTCTTTGGAAAAGCTGATGATGGGTATTTGCCCGAAACGTTCTCAGTATAATGAAATTTTTATCAGTGATTTTTGCTCTCCTATTTTATAAGTGTGTTCATTTTCTCACCATTTTCCGCTTGACCTTGCCACGAAATACAGGGAGTCCACAAAAATTTATCCACTGACCGAAATATGTGTATAAAGGATACCGGACCCAATCAACTCAATTATGATATACGGGTCCGGTATCATATTTACATGCATCGGTCAGTGGATACACTTTTTGTGGACGCCCTGCACATGTTTGTGTGACGCGTTGCTTAGCTACGTCCTGCTGCGTAATTTAGCCTGTGTTATTTAGCCTGCGTTATTTAACTTGTGCCATTTGGCCTGTGCCATTTGGCCTGTGCCATTTGGCCTGTGCCATTTGGCCTGTGCCATTTGGCCTGTGCCATTTGGCCTGTGCCATTTGGCCTGTGCTGCCTCTCCATTGAGACGGCGGTATGCGCGCCATCCTTGTTTGAGAGGGAGGCGTTCGCGTCGCTCTCGCATGAAAGAACCGAGGTGTGTCGGTTTGCGTGCTGTAGTTCTTGTTGTGCTTGTTGATGCGCCAATTGTTGTTGTGGCAGTTGCTGGGATTGTTGCCAGCCCATTTTTTACTTTTATAGCTATTCGTTCTTTAGTATTTTTTTACTAGTATCGTTTCCCTTAGTTACTCCTGTTAATTGTATTTTTCCATTTTTTTTTGGTTCATGCTAGCATTTACGTTATCAGTTTAGTTTTCTGTGTTTTTGGAGTTATTTCCTTGGTTCTTGCCTATTTTAGTTGTTTTTGCGTTGTGTATCGTCATGCATGCTGCCTTTTCCTTGTTTATTCATTAAGCGGTTAATTTCATTGCTAATCCTGCCATTTTCTACGTTTCACTTGTTGGTGGTAGTGTTGGTGTTGTTGCTGTTTTGTTGTTTTGTTGTTGCTGCAGCAGCAGTCGCGGCTTCGCTCGCGTCCGTCGCACAAGGGCTCTCTGTTCTCCAACGGCCGTCGAAAATCCGAGCGTTCCGACCGTTCTCCATTCGCAGGTCACATCGCAGTGATTTTTCCTGTATCTTTTTGTTGCGCTCTAGGAGATCCGCTGATACTGACGCAGCCTTCAACGACCTTGGTATCACGACACAGCCTCTCCCTGACATTTTACTCGTGCTATATTGATGCCGGCTTGTCAGTCATTGAACGTCAACCTCGTTAAGATTTCGGTGATATGAGAAAATGATACGAATTAAATAAAGAGCTTTGAAAAAAATAAATCTTTAGTCGTGTCGTGAAAGCGAGCAAGACCACGTAAAATAAAATGGGCTTCAGGATATCTATGCTATCGTCAAATTCTTGGATGAGGCAAAACACTTTGAATTCAGTGCATTTACTCGTTTGCACGTGGGATCAGGCTGTGTGGGCATGTGTTTAACTCGTATGAGGTCGAGGGAGTCGCTTTAGCCTTGTCTGACAGTCTATTAAGCTCGCGTTAGCTACCTTCTCATTATCCTGTTCAGTTGCCTCGCGTGAGTTGGTTAAAAAATGTATTGTAGGCATCTCAATGGCGCAAGCGAAAATGGATGTTATTCGTGGGTTTTGTGTTGGTTAGTAATCTTTAACTCATTCAACCGGATATTGCTAGCTTTCGGCATCATGTTAAGTGAGGGTGCAACACGACATTGGCAAATCTGCGCTGCTGTTGGTATTTCATATTGACATACTGCTTTCTAGAGCATTGTTTTCGCTTTGTGTGGTACAGAAAGCCGTTACATAGAGAGCTTTGCTACGTACGTGTATTTGTGAAACAGTGCTTCAAGCAGACTTACTGCTTCGCAAAAAAAAAATTTTACACTTGGCATAGAAAGCCGTCACATGAATACAGCTAGAAAAAGTGCGTGCAGTTGCGCCTCCTTACTACGTACGAGTTTTTGTGTAGCAGCACACCAGCGTTTCACAGTGACACTGCTTTTCAAAAGCCTTTTTTCATTTGTATGATTGTATGATATTACAATCAATTTCATGAATGGAGTTGAAATAGTAAGTGCAGTTGCGTCTCCTTGCTACGTACGTGTGATTGCGTAACGATACTCCAACGTTTCAAAGTGACACTGTTTGCTGTTTTTGTGGTATAGAAAGCCGTTACATGAATAGAGCTAGAAATAGTGAGTGCAGTTGCGCCCCCTTACTACGTGCGTGTGTTTGTGTAGCGGTGCTCCAGCGTGGGTGGACCGCTCTGTGCCTAAGTTGGTTCGGGGGTGTCGTGATCCTCAGTTCAAGGTTACGCCAGAGTCTTGTGTTGCGCTTCGACGCCCTTTGCGGGCGGACGCTCCTAGAGATTGCCATGAGCAAGACGACCAACTGACTCGTGCGGCCAAGTCCAAGTCGCAAAATTGTCCCTTATAATGAAAAATTTGTAGCATTTTCATTTAGCAAAATTCCGAAAGAAGTTTGACTGTGTGTGGTATTTCAATTCAACGAAGCTGTGAAAGAAGTTGGACTGCTCGAGGGTACTGATTTTTCGTCAGAATGAGTTAGAATTTCGCATGTGCTGAAACACTGTTTCGTGCTTGAATATCCGAGTATTTCACGCCCGATGGCGAATCTTGGCAGAAAAAGCTCCCAGCGGGCCAAAAATAGAAGCATGTGTACTAACATACGCGTCTGCCAGTGGTACGGTACGTGTACCAAAATGCGTGACTGCCAGTGGTACAACACGTGTACCAACGTAGCGCCTGTGTAAGGGTACGTCAGAGCGCCCCAAAAGGAAAGAGTGGAGGAACGACAGCTCTCGTAAAACACTCGAGTCGTAGGGGCCCTGCAACTCTCGTCTGTCGGTGTCTGGCAACCCTGCAGGCGGGTCACCTGGAACATACGTCTTTTTTGTGCTCATGCACCTGCTGAGCCGAGGCATCATTTCATGCGAAACTTTCATGGTGAACAGAAAGATGCAAGACTCCCATAAATAGTTTTATGAATAGCAGATGTCAGAAAGAGATCCTCCACTTGCTATGCACCCGATGGAATATTAAGAAAAGGACTCTTCTGTGCTCTGTAGAATCGCTGCATCTCTCAGGTTATCAAAGACATTTCCAGAAGTTTGGACTTTCCTTGGCTAAGCTTTCTACTAACCGAACTTGAGCGATGCGTAAGACAATTGTCTTAGAAATACTGTTGAATTAGCCAGTTCGCATGTGTTCATCGTATCGCATTGGACTTTAAAATAAACTTTCATTTGGTATTTCTTAATCAAATGCTCGAGCAAAAACGAGGATCCCTGCGGTTTGCAATGATACTTGAAACTTATTTAAAGCAGATCATGGATAGCGCTGAAGTTCTTCGTAATTTCAACTATTTACCGATCAATTTTTTTTAATTATATTTATGATAGTTGATAGTTTAACCTCTGTGCAATTAGTTCGCATGTTATACTGTCGTCCAGTGTTTAAATTGGAGATCCTAGTGCTTAGTCTTTCTTTCAAAACTGAGAAAATAGATACTATAATAAGAGCTGCGTTTGTCTGTCTCTCTGTCCGAAGCCTCCCGAAAGTGTGTGATGAGCGTATCTGTGATACAAGCTTAGGAAATAGGAACGTGTGTCATGTGACTTGCCGAACATCATTGTACATTTTTGACGGGCCGTGTGCACTCGGCCTCATCAACTCTCGAGAGATTGAATTTTTTATTTATTGCGGCCTTTCTTTTATTTCGCCTTCTCTTTTAATTCAAATAAAGGGGGGTGGACTAGTTGCTTATAATTATTTGACGAGACATCCTTCATCATCGCTGCGCTTGCTATAATACGCTCCACGATGAACCATACTTACTTGCTTGTCCGTTCATACCTGCCTCTTGAGAGGCAGTTTGTTGAACTATTCTTATTTGTATTATATGCGAGAAAACGAGTTACGCTGGTTTCATTGTTTTTGCGTTTTTTTGAATTCGGAAAACGAGTTACGCCAAAAGCACCGTTTTTGCAAATTTTATTCGTGATGTGTGCACCAAAACGATTAACATCAATAACCTTATTTCCGCATATTTTGTTTTCTATTATATGCACGAAAGCAAAGTTCCGTTGTTTTTTCCGCACACTGTGTTGTGTGCGCGAGAGTCACGCCAATGGCCATTATTTCGCACATTTTCTTTGATATTGTGCGCGCGGAAACGAATCACGCGATATTTTCGCGCGTCATTTTGTAGACGCTACGAGATATCCTTCCTGGACGTTGGAGAGGCGGTCTCCTCCTTCCGAAGCTAAAAAAAGCTCGTAACCAGGCAACCCGCAAAAGGCAAGCGAAGGTCGCACCGCAGCCCACGGTGGTTCTTTCGAATGGATATTTCACGAACTTGCTTTTGCTGCGCTAAGCTCAAGATAGAATGAATACTAGCAAGTGCGTGTTTGAAATTATGCCTTCGAATGAATGCAATGATTTTTTTCAGGGTTAATCTACTAATAACCAACTTCAAAAAATATTCATCAGTGAAGTTTAATTAAAATTTAGGCTTGAAATAATCTATAGCGGTCGGTTTACATTAAAAATTATATTCCATCAAATTCGTTGCATGCGTCACAAATAGAAAATGATTGTATTCGTACAAAATGCATGCTGCATTTCTCTTTCCGATTAATGCTGAGCAACGAACATGAAGAACTTTGTTAACTTGTAGAACGTATCACGGATACGTCAACTCGCTATAACCACTCAAGGTCAGGCTCGTATCACATTGGCAGTTTTTCTCGGATTCTCCAAGTGTGTTCCGCATTCGAAAGCGCCTGGAGTTATGCAGCGAAACAATGACTTCATCCTTGGCTTTGTTTACGCGTCGTACAAAAGCTAATTATATAAAAAGCTGCGCGTGCAGTAATTGGTGTGCACTTTTCGTAGTGAATATCTGCGTAGTTTACTGTGGTTCTATTGTTTGCTTAATAATGTCATATTATATTAATATGTAGATCACATACGTTTATATGTATCGTATTGTTCAGGATTTTACATCAAATATGATGTATTTCCTTCTAATGCCATACGTAATTTACTTAAGTTGCATAAGAAACGTGGGTACTTATATATAGCGCAAAATTCAAAGCTTCTTAGTATCATGTAGTGCGAAAGATGAGCCCAATCAAATAAAACTGAGTAGCTTAGATATAAACTATAAACCAACACTAATATTAGTTTCAACATGAACAAGAACACAATCAACAAACGCTGAGTAAGCCAGATGTAAAACTAAAAACCAACATTAATTTTCGTTTCAACAATCGTGAATTTGTTTCAAATTTTAACCTGTTCGTTGGGACATCAGATTCCTAGCTTGCGATGTGCGCATCTCGAGATGAATTTCCTCATTGTAGTCACGCCGCGCTACAACGTAACTAATTTACCGCATCTTGCAGGATGGTTTCTTGCGTGTATAAAATGCCATCTTAGGACCACAACCCCTTGCAATTAATATTAAGCATACATACAGCACACACACGTGGAATATCAAGCAAAGTTGGACCTTGAAGCCCCCACTCCTGCTGAGGCGTGTGCCTGTAATAGACATTTACCGTGCCTTGTTTATTGCTCTTTTGTGATGATCTTACGCGTGTTGGCCTGCCCTCAGCTCACGTCACCGTGGCCGGGCCCTCATGGACGTATATTGTGTTGCTGCAGCCCTTCTAATTATTAGTCGAATTGCCGCTGTCAATACAAGCTTTTATCTTGTGTTGCTGCAGCCCTTCTAATTATTCTAATTATACGAGTTGCCGCCGTCAATCCAAGCTTGGATCTTGTGTTGATGCATGCTGTCAAATAATTCTAATTGTTAGACGAATTGCCGCTGTCAAGAAAAACTTGGATCTTATGTTGCTGCATGCCGTCAAATTATTCTAATTATTCTAATTATACGAATTGCAGCAGTCAACACATGCTTGGATCTTATGTTGATGCATGTCTTCTAATTATTCTAACTAGTCCACCCCTTTTATTTGAAATAAGAAAGAAGGCAAAAAGAAAGAAAGTCCGCCGAAAATAGAAAAATTCAATCTCTCGAGAGTTGATGAGGCCGAGTGCACACGGCCCGTATCACAGATACGCTCATCACACACTTTCGGCTGGCTTGTGACAGACAGAGAGACGGACGGACGCGGCTCTTATCATAGTATAGATTATTAGACAAACTAGTCCACCCCCCTTAATCTGAAATAAAAAAGAGGGCGAAATGAGAGAAAGGCCGTAAGAAAAAAAAAATACAATCGCTCGAGAGTTGATGAGGCCCCGTGAACACGGCCCGTCAAAATATAAAGGACTGGAGCTTGTATCACAGATACGCTCATGACACACTACAGGCTGGCTTCGGACAGACCGACCGACGGACGGACGCGGCTCTTATTATAGTATAGATTCCTGACGTCGAGCACAAACTTTGACGTTCTTCTGATTATCTCAAGTATAAACCTCGTTGCTGAAAATTACGAGGGTGTATCTTTACTGGATCGTGGGCTGTTTTTTTTTTACTTTTGAGCTTCAGCTTCCCTTATCTGTTAAGTCGCTTCGGAAACTTACCACCGATGTTTCTAGTTACGCGATGAACAAGGCAGAGATAGGTACAGTCTGGTAGTCGTAGTCTGAATCATATTCGTCTAGCTTGTATGTTTGAAATGCTCAGAAATTCAAGATCATTTTGTATTCCAAGCTTATTAAATGTTTTGGGATCTCGTTTAAAACCCGAATCTCAACTTACTGTTTCTATGCCCCTTCTGCATAGATTCCCTATTCTCTTGTCTCCACACTAAATGGGTTCTTCCTCTATTCGATACGCTCTTTTATTGTAGCGGTTAGAGAGGCGTGAGCTTACACATAGCGTCATCGTTTATGTCTATAAAGTATATACTTCCATGATTTCGGAGCTCGCTTTTGCTTACTACAAGTTTTGTTTGCAGATCCTGGGCTTGATTGCGATTGCTCTGCTGCGGCGCTACAACCTCGAGTTCGATCAGAGCAGCATCCTGGGAGGCGGTGACGACTACAGGGACCGTCAGCTCACAGGTAATTGGGCGATTGTAGCATCTTTACCACGGTAGGAGAAACAAGGTAGGGTCAAATCAGTCTTTTTTTGTCGACCGTGTGACAATGCTGACGTTGTGGCAACGAACAAACAGCAGCGCTCATATTGCGTCTGGCAACACTGCTAGCCCCAAATCTGGCTCCGCTATTGGTCTAACATGTCGCAATGGTGACGTCATAAAGTTTGTTTGAAATAAAGCCGTTCTATTGGCCGGCCGAACAAAAGGTGTATTTTTCCCCATAGAAATGACTCTACCCTGTTTCCTCCACCGTGATCATTAACTCATTAACGTCAGCATTTTCTATTCGTGTTACCGTTATTAGAACCACCATCATTAGACTTACTCTGGCATCAGGTAGTGACCGACATTAGAATGATGGAGCTGCCACTCGCCAGTGAACTCCAAAGAACACACTAGGGAACAAATTAACAAGAAATACAGTATATTGAGGCTATTTTCAAAAGTGAACCGGACAGTCCTCCGGGGCGCGTAAGGGTCAATTATATTAAGAAGGTTACGATGGAATACTCTCGTGTGTAAACTTGACTGCTGAGCTGGAAAAAAAATTCTCGGCAACTCGTGCGGGGCTGCGTATCATGAATACAAAATCAGTGCTCTTAAAATAATAAGCTTATTCACTGCTTATTTTGCATCAAGTTCGTGCATTTTTAAAATGTAATTCGTGGTTTCAATAAGTTAAACTTCAAACGGGAATTGAAAGTGTCTTGGATTTGCCTTGGTAATTGGTCAACAGTTCCGTTACCAAATGCTTATAAAGGTAACAGTGTAAAGGTAAAACAATGTAAAATGTAAAGGTTTCGACAAATTCACTACCTTTCTCCCAGTGACAAAGTAACGATATGTGCAAGTTGCTGTGAATATTTATACCTTCTTTTCCTTTGCGTACGGTGCCTTTCTCTCAAAAGCCTGCGAGGTACAAAGTCCATTCTGGTGAGGGGTTCAGCTGTGACGATGCTTTAATCTAGGGCTTCTCAACCGGGGGTACATGTACCCCTAGGGTTACCTTTAACATACTTCATATGCTAGAATGTACAATGTATATTCACATACAACCGTATATGTATTTATAATTATTAACCATTAAGTGTATTTTATAGTTTCTTAAACCTTTAACTGTGCTGGGGGTACATGAAGATACACCATTAAGTTAAGGTGGTACACGACAATAGAAACGTTGAGAAGCCCTGCTTTAGACGAAGAAGTTAGATTGGTTTCAGGGTTTGCTTAGCTTCGTACGTTGAATAAGATACGCATATGTTAGATTTAATTGCTTTCGTAGCAATGCTCTATTTGCATAATATAAGAGTAAATTTTATGTCTAGTCTTTCGAAATAAAACTAATTACAATTCATCTCACAACTCTAAATAAGTATGTCATAAACATGTTCTGCTTTCCAACATTCGCAATGTGGCAAATATTTGCTGTTGAAGAAGTGCAAGAAATTTTTCTACTCGTATGCATGTCGGAAAATAAGCCACGTTCGCAAGCGCTATAAGTTTTCCCTCTAAAACTACTCCTTGTACATACAATTACGGGGTAGTGCTCTTTTCATCCTAGTGCAATTTTTGTCATGTGTCCTTTCAATCAAATTACGATGTCCATTAAAATTTTCCTTCCGGCAGGAACCATCGCCATCGGAGCGTCTCTCCTCATCTCCATCCCCCTGCTCGTGGGATATGTGTTCTTCGATGCCGCTTCTAGCCTTTTGGTGAGTTCTGCGAAGTCTACCGTCTCTATATCGGGGGTTCCAAACCTCCTTTTCGCCCCGCTCCTCTAAAGAAATTCCATTCAAACCTCGCACTCCCTGAAATATCGTCTCGCACCCCCAGGGGTGTGAGCACCCCAGGTTGGGAACTCCTGTTCTATATTGCGTTTAAAAAGTAAAAACAAACTCCTTTCATCGCCTGTGAGCGAAATGCGAAATGCCGCGTGGCTCTAAAGTTTCGGTACTAGCTCAAAAATATCCTGTCTATGACAAGAGGATTAAATGTCATCCTTTGGAATATAAAGAAACTTGTTCTACCTCAGTTGTACACCCTCGGTATTGTCATAAGAGTATGTGCAACTCCTCTGATAATTGAAGAAAACAAAAAAATTGAATGAAAATCGTTTACTCCTTTCCCTTAAATTAAGAAAATGAAAATTACTTCAACAACTTGATTGTCATCAAGGAGTGATTAATAAAAATGTTTCTTTTAGTAGATGTTCGCTTCAAAAGAGGTCCCCTCTCAACTGCGAAACAATGTTATTTTTCTTAGAAACTCGCCACCGTCCGTAAAAGTTGTGCTCCTGAATTATCACGCGACTACTTCTCCCGATACCTTTTGAGTACAATAAGAAACTCGTTACTGTCCGTAGACATAAAACTTCTCCCAATACCTTTCGAGTTACAATATCGTACGTTTCGAGTTATAAAATCGTACATAAATTTCCCACGCGTGCAGGAAGCGCTGTTCTGCCTCACCGCGTGCACCATGAACATCGCCGGCGGCGCCCTGGCCATCGAGACCTACAAGGACATGAACCACAAGGACGAGACCGTCCAAGCTGGCCTCGGCATGGGGGTGAGTGCGCTATAATGTGAACGCTAATAATTAAGCGAAAGCCTAACGTTTATTTGCTGGGAACGCTTGGTACCGAGATTACTGTTATAAATGCTAAAGATGGAGGGAAAGCATTGCGTTAATTCAGAGAATTCTTGGATTTAAAAGTTCTTTTCGCTATAATGCGAATACTAGAAATAAAGCGAAAGAATTACACAAATCCACTCTGAATTCTTGGTCCAGGGACTACTTAGATTTAAATGGCATGGAAGTGAAAGTGCTGTTGAATGTACATTAAAAATGAAATAAAGAAAGCATCACATAAACTCACTGGAAATTTTTGGTTCAGCGACGACTTGGATGACGCAATTCACGACCCTCTTGTTTAATGCTTTGAGACTGACTCTAGACTATCACAATCTGCCAGAGCAGAGACCTAGACTCATTAGATGGGGTTCCCAGAAAAGAAAGTATATGTTAACACGCATCGGGAGTCATCTGCTACAAACTTGTGCTTCACACGAGAAATATAGTTGATCAAAGAGAAGTCATATTTTGCGTTTTTAGGCGATGACCGAAGATTAACTGAGTAATGTGTTTCGTTTTCAGTCGATGATGATCATCAACGCGCTAGTCTACCTGATTGACGGGGGTGACAGGCTCGATCCGCTCCTCTAAGTGAATTCCACAGCGACATGCATGACCTGCCCTAACCTCCGCCCGAGGGGCACTGAAGACTTCCACACCAACCGAGTGAAGAAATAGCGGAACACCTCAAAGATAAGAGGTTACGACAAAAAACGAGGCAGATTTCAATGCATTAGAAAATTTAACTTGCGCTGTCGAAAACTGTATTTAAAGTTCTTATTTTACTCATATTTTGTTTTGGGGAGGAGTGTAGCGACATGATTATGAACAATTAACCAAAAATAATAATTGTTACGTAAGTACGTGGGCGATAGTCTTGAGCGCATGATCCTGCTATTAAGAACCAAATATGTGTTGTGTACTGTAGACCTTTTCTGTTTAGCTAGTAAGTTATAAAAAGAAAAAACTCCAATCATCGATAACAGGAAAATGTCAAAAAAAGAAACAATGGATAGTTGTAAATGCATGAACAGTATATTGTGTAATGAATTTTTATTAACCGGTGATAACACGCCTATTTTATCGTACAAGTGACCTTTCAAATGCCTCCACCTTGATAGCAGTGCATTTATAAAACCAGAAGGATATATTTTTCAATAGATAACAGTAACGTAAACTTTATATTAGATTATACGTTATACGTAAAGTTATTTCTGTAGAACAGAATTGCCTCCCTATCAATTATACATTCCCTATCTACTTGCCGGTCGAAATAATTTGATATTCTTAACAATTTTAAGTAATATTTAATATCACTTGTAGGGAGTATGTTTATTTTTAAAATATTGTGTTCACGTT
The DNA here is from genome assembly GCA_030386875.1 of Morinoia aosen. Classification (NCBI taxonomy): domain Eukaryota; kingdom Metazoa; phylum Arthropoda; class Malacostraca; order Amphipoda; family Talitridae; genus Morinoia; species Morinoia aosen. The sequence goes on from CM059573.1 coordinate 6,023,993, forward strand.
AGTGTTAATCTATACAGCAGCTACTATGCTCCTTTATCTAAACAAGAAACATGACTTTCATCACACATATGCCGCAACTTGTAATTACAAGCACTATTTTTACTAGATGTGCACAGTTGAGAAATGTTAATATATATCCTACAGTTCAATGAACCCTATTTTCTTCAGACAAAACAATTTTATTCTCTAATTTTATATAAATAATTTTACTGATATTGACGTGGTTAGCCGTTCACATGTATGACTCCGATATTTTAGTGAAAACAGATTCTTCGCTGTTTATTTGTTTATTCCATTTCTATGCTACTTAGACATCAGTTCAAGACTATCTGTCGAAGCAGAGCAGTTAAATTACGTACATGTTTATCCCGTAACACCAAACAAAATTGTTAGTGCATACATCACTATTAACTCTTCATCAGTAAAATGTATTACATATTACCTCGTTTTCTTACCATGTGATATTTACTAACGCTTCCATCTGATGCGAGGAAACATAAGTACGACGTTACATGCGTTAATACAGAGAAAAAATTATACATTAATCAACAAGCTTATTTAAAATCACAGTGTTTAGAAACTACCTAGTATCTTCACACAGCGGAAAAGCAATAACTCGAGATATTCTAGTAATACATTTTATTCTATGTAATCTCACGCGGAACAATACTCCCCCTAGATGTTACCTGAAACTTGAGTTACGATGATCACTAAAAATAATCTCTAGATTTTACCAAAATATTGAAAGCGCTACGATGATCACTAAAAATAATCTCTAAATTTTACCCGACTTTCAGCAGAGTGACGATGACTAGCAATGATCCCTAGATGTTACAAGACACTCAACAGGGTTACCATGATCACGAAGAACGGCCCTCTAAGTATGTACAAAGTTGTAACGGCTCTGACGCAACAGCCTGCATATCACGAAGGGATCGCAGAAAATCGGAGTGGATTGTGAAGGATCACGAAAAAAGTAAACAAGTGCCCAACCTTATCAGAAAAAATAATAGCTTGAAGCGACAAGACGAATTACGATGCAAAAAAAGATAACCGATTAATAGTCATGGCCCTACAGAACCAACTAACTGTGCCAGATTTCAACACCCTAAAAAAGCGTATCAAGATTCCTTAAATAGACCAAGGTGATCCACCGGCACTACGTTATGCATATACGAATCAATGAAATAATGCTTAGCGTTCAACAATCTATGAAAACCTCTCTAAGATACCATCCAATCTTACTTACGATGTCGAATGAACAGAATTGTTTCACCCAAGCTATAATGTCTACAGCTGCAAAAAACTGTCTCAACGCTATATGCTATGACAACCTAACCCCATCATTACAGCTATAGGACACCAAGTCAGTGCACAGCAGGTGTGTCTCATTAATTTTGAAACACAGCAACCTTGGAATGATCTAGTTTTTTAACTCTTAGAACACGAGTTGTAGAGCTTCAGCTCTGAATTGAAATTAGTTCGTAGAAATTTCACTTCTTAGATGCCAACAGCTTTCAACAGCTAAAATTGACCCTGGAAGCGGCTGGAATTTTCTACTCTCGCGACAAAGTTGAAGTGAACAGTAGCATACATGGTATACCATTCACTCGCACCTACAAAAGAGAGCAGCAGTGTATTTCGGAAGACAAAATTTAGTGGGTCTATAACCGTGTTTAATTTGGGCCTAATTAGCCGCACAAAATGCAGATAACTCTTCTACAGCCCAAATTTTTTTCACTCTTACTGGCATCAGGTCATCACCAACATCAGAATGAGGACGGAACTGCCATCCGCTAGAACGCTTCAAAAATTACATTAAGGGACAAATGCGATAAGAAATATATGGATTTAGCATTTTTGGTGAGTGTGCCATATATGGCACGTGGGGCTGTTAAGGGTTACCACGCACCACCAAACCTGCCCGGACGTGTGCCATGTAGACTTACTTGAGGGTGTTTGTGTTCTGGGTGACCCGAGAATTCTTTGAACCAATCGACGATATTTCTAAGCGTGACTGCAAAGTGGCAAGTTTGGCTTTAATTCTTGGCAAGCTGCTGCATCAAGTCCAGGCTACTCCCGGCGTACCCGCACCCGAAGTGGTTCCTGCTCAAGAAACCACTCATTAAAACTACGTATGAATCGCATCAATACGAAGTTACTCAAACCGAGCTTTACCCCCAAATGAATCAGGAAATCACTTAAATCGAGCTTTACACCGGAGTTTTACGTCTAGGATAAGTAGCTTTTAGTCGGCCTGCAAAATCGACAATTACTGTGTTAGTTTATGACTCTAGCCATATCAAAGCTGGTCTGAATCGCGCCACGAGAACGAACCATTTAGCAGGGGCTAAAAAAAAAATTATGCATAAGTAGGTATGTTCCCACACACGATACCCTGCACATAGAAACCCCCACGTTAACAAGGAAGAAGAAAAAGAAATAGACAAAGAAGAGTGGGCAAAGAAAGCATGAAAACTAAAAGACACAAAATGGGCCCAAAAGAACCCCGCCAACTTAGAAGTTGAAAGCTTTTGACATCAGGGAGTTGAGACCTCTGCTTCTCGGCAGTTGAAAGTGTTTAATATTCAGAAATCGAAACCTCTGCTACTCAGAAGTTGAAAGCTTTTAATATCAGGAAGTAAAGATCTCAGCCACTCTGAAGTTGAAAGTGTTTAATATTCAGAAATCGAAACCTCTGCTACTCAGAAGTTGAAAGCTTTTAATATCAGGAAGTGAAGATCTCAGCCACTCTGAAGTTGAAAGCTTTTGATATCAGAAGTCAACACCTCTGCTACTGAGAAGTAGAGAGCATTTAATATTCAGACGAGAAGATTTCAGCCACTCAGAAGTTGAAAGCGCTTAATATTCAGAAGTTGAGACCTCTGCTTCTCAGAAGTTGAAAGCTTGTGATATCAGAATTCGATACCTCTGCTACTGAGAAGTAGAGAGCATTTAATATTCAGAAGAGAAGATATTTGCTGCCTGATACCGTTCAGTACTCATAAGTTATGATGGCCGCCAGATCTCACCAGTGGTTGAGGTAATGGAAGAGTTTGTATAGCTCGTGCCTGCCCGCCCAGCCCGCAGCTTTAGGTATTTTCTCGAAGTAAGCTGAGCAGAAGCTCTTGTTGAAGCCTCCAAACAACATGGCGATAGCCAGATCGTATTCGTGGTGACCGTAGAAGCTCGCAGCGTCGAATATCACTGGAAATAAAGAGATCTTCAATATATACATACAACCAAGAAATCATGGTCTGTACGGTAAACAGCATACTTTTATGTCAGGATGTATTATAGTACTAGTGTACAAGGCCCATCAAAAATGATGGGATTTGATATTTTCCTTACATAAATCCTCCACATGTAGATGACAAATATATCCATCCTAATAGTATCCACAATTAATATATTCTTGTACTAGTGCACAGGCGAAACTCGTACCACAAACACAGTCACTAAGCATTCATCAAGTCGAATCAAAGAAGCTGTTTCTTCGGACACCAAATAAATTTATAAATAAATACGGGTACACTAAGGAAACTATTAGACGTGATCCTGAAAATGTGCTTTTGTAAATTGAGGAGACAAAGGTAAACACAGGAAAAAACCTAATTATTTATACTAAAATGCGTACACAATATGAATGACATCAGCCTCTCAATCTTACACATGAGAATGGGTAACGCACAAACAAAGTTCGAGAATACGGTAATAATAAATATGATTAATAACTCCTCAAATAGTGCATAATGTAAAGCCAATGTAAAACCCAATGATATATTTACTATATACATTATCAAGGCCCTATACACATCGGCCTCCATTATTCCAATGTTAGCAGTTCAGCAAGAGCAAAATTTTCATGTGGAGAAGAAACACTCTTAGCTCCTGAGTTTTTATGTATTTGAATCAATATAAAACAATGAATGAATCGAATTTAGAATGTCGCCTAAATAAGACAACTTAGTACAGTATAAGGTTTCCTTCCCCTAACAAAAGTGGCTCAGAGAGAGCAACGGGGAAACACCATTTAGGGAACGAGAAATCTATGCACAAGGCGTGTTCCCACACAAGACTCCCCAAGCATAGAAACACAGATACAGCAAGTTAAAAAGTAAATTCCTCAAACACAATGGAAGTCAAAGAAGAAAGTTAGAGGTACTGAGAAACAGTACAGCAGCGATTCGAAAAAAGGTGGTCGTAACGAAACAAAAACCCCATTCTATATCAACAAAAGGAAAGCCTACCTTACTCTCAGCTCCGAACGAATGAACGAATATCGCCTATCTGAAGATATGAACTTGAAAAGTTAATGTCAATTGCAGCGAATGACGATCTGAAGGCGGGTATTGAACTCAATTTACAAGCAGCTCATTGACCATCAACTTGCACTGCATATCAGAGCAAGTTTTGATAACAAAAGTTGGGTGGCTGCAAGCATTCCCAGTAAATCCATGAATAAGTAAAATTTAGTACTAGGTAAGGAGAAAATCCTTTAGTTGGTAAAACTTCAAAACTAGATAAAGAGTAAATCCTTGAATAGGTGAAACTTATTGAATTAGGTAAGGAAAAAATCCCTGAATAGGTGAAACTTTAGGACCAGGTAAGAAGACTTACAGATCCGAAAAAAATTTACACCAAAAATAGACTGCAAAGATTTTTACGCATCCAGAAAAACTTCAGGCCATCTAGTCACAAAGCAGTCTGATAAATCATGAGCCATTATGAGTCTGAGTGTTTAGTGTTACATGCCTAGATTCAATAGGCCCACTATACATGCTTTGATACAAATCGATTGTGTTAAAAGCCGTAACGTAAGAATAGATTACATTCCTAGACACAAAGAGTCAAGGTCGCACTTTTAACACTTGGTCACCAAGTGTTAAAGTCACAAAATTCCACGGACATACAGTATTCCACTATACATACAGACGTACAGTATTCCACTATACATACAGACGTACAGTATTCCACTATACATACAGACATACAGTATTCCACTTTTTCTATATTAGCAGTATAGAAAACGTGGGAACTTATACCTTACGCGTTCCCTTCAAATGTTAACACGTGGACTGCGATACGACCCATCGGTGGGTCGTTTCAAAAAGTTATATCAATCTTTTAGCATTAAAGGTACATATTTAATGGACCCATTTAATGTTTTGCACTTATACAATTTCTAACAACTTTTGATCTTAAATTTTAGTTGAATACTGAGCTTCAATTTAACCCATCGCAGTCAACGCGTTAGCATGACATACCTCAGCACAGAGGCAAGGCAGAGAGGCCCCACACTACCATTAACATGACATGCCTCAGCACCAAAGACAAGGCAAAGAGGCCCCATACTACCTGGCACAGTGACACCTCGCTCCTCAACACACGAGACGTTGCCGCTCCAGAGGTCGCCGTGCAGCAAGGCTGGCACAATGGGCGGCAGGTCGCGGAACAGCTGCGGCATCGAGCGCTGCACCGCCGGCCACAGCTTCACTGCTTCTCTCACGCTCGCATCGCTCCTCTGAACAAAGATTAACCCTTAGATGAGGAGATTCTTGGAGCTCTTTGGTCATAGAAAGCCATTTGTAACTCGGGTAATGGGAACTTTGTAACCCTAGGGTGAGATGCCTATTGTACCTATTCTTGAAGCTCTTTGGTCATAGAAAGCCCTTAGTAACTCGGATAATGGGAAGTCTGTAACCCTAGGGTGAGATGCCTATTGTAACTGTGTGGGGATTCTTGGAGCTCTAAGATCATTGAAAGTCCTTTGTTGTAACTAGAGTTGCAACTCCTAACCTAGGTGAGACGCCTATTGCAAATGTGAAGTGAGAAGCTTCTTATAACTATGAAATGCATCTTAAATAGTGAGATGGCTCTTAAATAGTGAGATGGCTCTTGAATAGTGAGATGGCCCTTAAATAGTGAGATGGCCCTTAAATAGTGAGATGGCTCTTAAATAGTGAGATGGCCCTTAAATAGTGAGATGGCTCTTAAATAGCGAGATGGCTCTTAAATAGTGAGATGGCGTTTGTCCGTATGAGCAATAAATTTAAAGACTATAATAGCTTCATATGATGGGACTGACTTAACCACTAGGTACAATCGATCTTCAAGTTACACATCACATCACGCGAATTTTAAATGATTAAACTTAAGCTTGGTTGTTCAACTGAAACTTGATTCAATCCATTTATAACAAACTAATTTTTGTACATAAAATTTAAATTGGCATGAACTAAAGTAAAACTTGATCGAATGCAACAAAAGCGACATGCCAGATACTTCAAGGTATTACATCTACTTCATTACGTATTACATATTGAAGCACATTTTGGGAATATAATTAGAAAAATAAAATAAATTAAGTAAACGAAGTATATAAAATAAAATATACAAAATAATAAAATAAATTGAAATAAAGTTAGGGAAAAATTCAAAATAGTCATGTACAGTGGTTGCACTGAGAGAAATTTTGACACACCTAGGTGTGTCAAACGGTTATTCAGAAATATTTTGATAAACATTGAAGTATTTCTTTTGACCACATATTAAAGCGGTAGAGAAACTTGAAACACTTATTCACGTTTCAAATGGCTCAATATTTTTTGTAGAAAGCCGAACTGTGTTTAAATTTTGTAATTGGAGTACAATTCAACCCCAAAAAACTTTACATCTTCGCTAATTTTTCTTCTAATTCATGGACATTGTCTGTACATCAGTGTAATTAGTTGCTGGTCTAAGAAAGTGAAATATTTATGAGAAATAAAATCGACTTTCGTTAAGTGTGTCATGTTTGGCACACTTAAGTGTGTCGTAAAAGCCCATGACTCACAAAAGTGTGTCAAAATTCATAGGCTAATCAAGTATTTTGTTGACACACTTTTGTGTGCCGGTTTTGCGACAACTTGACACACAAAAGTGTGCCGCTTTTGCGACAAAATTTTTCTCAGTGTGGTTGGCTCACCTCAGCGTCTAGCCTTCTGATTTGGTAGTCCAACTTGCGAGCAAAAAAGACCTGCAAAATAAAGCATATTGAAGCCCTGTAGAATTAAACATGATGAAGACTTGAAAAATTAACCATAATTAACACATATCTAAAAACAAAAAAACCCTGTTCAGACCCCTCGCACAGCACAATAAAATTTTTGAAGCTCTGCTTTCATTGCTAAAATATTTTCACAGAGTAAAGAGAAGAGACCGATTGGCATGGAATGTATAAAATGTGTGATCTATGCACAAGGAGTATTCCCTCACAGGGTACCCAGCATTTGGAGGATCTAACACCAAGTTAAAAAGGCAGAGGACAAAGAGACAAAGAGGGAGCAAAGCAGGTATGAAAACTGGGAAAAGCAAAGGGGGAACAAAGAATATATACCTGAAGGCCTATCAATTTGTTAGGTAACCTAACAGTATTAGCCCTGAGGGTACTGGAGTAACCAACCTAACTTACCTAAACCTATTGTCTATCCTATATTATCCCTCATGGTACTGGAGTAACAAAATTAATTTACCTAAACCTATTGTCTATCCTATATATCCTCGAGGGTACTGGAGTCACAAACTTAACTTACCTAAACCTATTGTCTATCCTATGCTTCATAAAGGGGGTATCTACTATGAACAGACTAGATGTCGAGCACTTGTTTCGATTATTGTATCAGACATTGAATACGATTTCAATGCTTCTTTTTCTCCTAAATGCAAATTTATGTAAAAAAAACTTTGGTTTCAATTGTCTCGTTATTTCTATTTCTTCTCTATAACATTCAAACTGTCACAATACTAGGTTTTTCTATATTTTTAAGTATTTGCCGTTTTTGGTCGGTCGTGCCTTATCATTCATTTCTTTCTCTCTAAGTCTTCGTTTCTCCCTCTGTTACTTATGAAACAGGAGCGAAGATGAGGTTGCCTGTTTTTTAGAACTCTATTAATGGAATTGGAAGTTACAATTGTGAGATTACATTTTTGTAAAAATGACGGCGTTTGTTTTTGAAACCAACTAAAATATTGCTACTCCCTCAAGATACATTAAGTCGAAGTTAAAAAACAATAAATAAAAGGTGACGCCTATGGATGCGTGATGTCATTCAAAAATTGGACATAAGAGCATCAAGAAAGCCTTACAGCACCTGCCAGTCGTCGCACCACTCGTTGTCTTGAGGCAGGAAGCCACAACAAGTTGGCACCCCCAAAACCAAAGCGATTCACGTAAGTGGGGCCAGTGTCCTCCGAGTCGTCGCCAGAGGAAGACGCGACACGGGAAGCAGAGGGAGAGTCACAGAGCTTTTTGTTGTGTAGATGAAGACTAAGTCGAAATGGAAATTTGATAATTAAATTAGCAGTATTGATATTAGAAATATAAATCAGTAAACCTAAGTATATGGTTAGTACCTATAATTACAAATGTACTGACTAATTGTCACTTCTAATTAAATTCAATTAATAAAAATCTCTCCTCTGCTCAACCTTTCTTCCACATTGAGTACCAAATGCCCTCAATAGGACAGGTATTCACAGACATGTTCATAATGAGGCAGTGTATATGAAGTCAAGATGATGAAAAGGACAGTTATAATATTATACCTACAGGGACTAAAACACAAAATCTCAACTCGGATATCAAAACCCTGTTTTAGATTGAATAACTTTTGCGCAGTTTTATTATTGGAAGGTGGTATGTATCAGTGATGTATCGATTAGGTACCTTTTCACCTAGTGCCATTTAATAGAAGAGGTCTTGCATTTTTGTGGTCCATCCTGTGCAACAAAATGACCTGTATAAATTTTAGAAATATTAAACAAGATTAAACCTTTCAACAAAACCTAATATCAGACTCACACTAACATCCGTACCTTGATATATCAAGCCTAAGTATACACTAACTCAAATGATCAAGTTGCTAATAATCCAGTGGCATCAATTATGAAGAAGCACCTTACTTCTCATATCCCCATAAAAGAACTAACTTGAAGACCATAGAGAAGAGGTATGTTTAGTTAACATGCATAATTTATTGCTACTTATTCACAGGCTATTTAACAAGGATGTAGATCAGAAGAAAAAGTGAATAAATATGTATCAATTTTTCTATTATTTTTCATCACAACCATCAAAATAACTTAAGAAAATAACTAAAAACTTATAACTTCACAAATCACTGCTAGATATTTGTTTAGGACCTTTTACACATAGCTTGCAGCCAGTTGAGTGAACACAGTTCATACCAATACCACCATTTTCCCTGTAAATGGAACACCTTCCCATCTCTACCACTGTCATAGCATGTGATGCTCTTATTACTCCAGATAAATTTTTGCTGTGCTAGTTTGTTATAATCTCCCTATTTAAACCAGAATATATTCCATATGTTGAACTGGCTCCAAAAATTCCATTGTTAGCTATAGATAGTAGCAATGATAAATCATTAAGATAGGACTTTACTCACTACACCCATTTGAACTTTGATATACTCGATGCATTAAACTTGAGTTCAAAATTATAAGGTTAGCTAAACTAATCAATTGTATTAAAGGCAGTCTCTTACTTATACTCCATACTTACGGTTGAACAGCTCCATACTAATTATCAAATATATTAAACCACAAAGGCAGCATCTCACTCACTCTGCAAGTTGAGACCCAAGAAGAGCATTTGCTGAGCCTCTCTTCATGTCAAGAGCCTCCATGACAAGCACCACAGTGCCATCCTTGCTCTGAAACAAAACAAGATTAAAAACAGCTCTAAATTTTAGTGAAGAGAACTCATTTCAAAGAATGAAGTGATGTTAGCACCACAGATATGGTATATGTTTTTCTAAATAATAATTTAACAATAAAACTTTCATGAAAGATGTTAGCAGGATAAATTGCTTATAAAATTAATTTTCCTAATTAAACCAATTCCAATGAACACATGGAATTGCTTTTTTTTCATATTTAAATGTTTTTGCCAAAAATATTAGCTCTAGGTTTTGATAAGTTTATTAAACACAGTATTAGTATTAAACCTGATCATTAAACAAACTTTTACAGAAATATAAATCCAAGATGCAAACATAGCCCAAGGAGAACATGTTAAAAGAGCCAACTACTGTAAATGAAAAGTTTGCAACAAAGACCTATTTTACCACATCACCATTAGCCAATAATTAATTATTAGCATGTTTTACCATTTCTTTTAAAAGTTCATATCTCCCAACAAGAATTCTTGTGCTCAAGGGACCTCATTTTCCTTCAATATGTGTTGGATAACTATAGCTTAGGATTATTAGAGAAGAATGTTTCATTTAGTTTAATTGTTATCATGAATAATACTTTTCCCTCATTAATTGAATTGAGTTTTGTACCCACACACTGATTAAATTTTACCTCATCCCCTACATTTGACACAGATGTTTGTTCAGTCATTGAACATCAGTGGTTTAAATAAAATTCTTTAGACCTTCATAGAAGTCACATATATTGTGAAGTGGAATAACATTTTAAATATAAAGTAGAAATTCACAATCAATTAAGTATCTAGAAAAATTCATGAAAAATTCTAAAATTGAAATTTTAGTTCATAACCTAGGCAAAAAAGTTTATACTAAATTTGGCAAATGATGCAATGGCAATAAAGTTGTAAATAATTTAAATACTTGGTTGTATAGTAAATGAAAATACAGAAATAAATACTTGCACAATAAAATGGTTATAAAAAACTAGTTCATTTATTTCTAGCAGTTAAAAATTCATTGATTAATATCTAAAATCATTACTGCTACATTAGAGTGAAGAATAGACCAAATACATACTAGACTTACTAGTACACATTACTAGACTTTCTAGTGGTAGAAAAGCATTTATGCATATTACACAGATGATAGCAAAGTATGATTTACAACAGTTGCTTATTCAGAAACTTACCGCTTCATTGGACACAAGCATGTATGGTTTAGGGACTCTCACTGTCTTCGTTTGTTGTATAGCACGCAGACTTTCCAACTCACCCTTGAACATGACATCAGACTGTAAAAACAAAGATTTCATCAACCAAATGCAAATAATCAGTAATTGTTAACAATAAAAAATGCTAGAAGCAGTTCATACAGGATTAATTTCATCAATTATTGATATTGCTTAGATAAAAATATAAGACAGCTTTATATAAAGTAAACCTTCAAACCGTATTACTTTTTAAAATTTTAAATAAAGCTAACTTTTAGTTATTTTAAAAATTGATTGTAAAATTTTGTATACTACCCTATCATTTTTGGTTTACTAATCCTCATATTACAACTTAGTACCTACCATGAGGTACAATTTATCTAGTTTGGTATTACACTAGGTAATGTAGTTTTCAAAGTCATAACATCAGAATACAAAAAATAAATTAAAATAATTGAAAGCTGTATAAACGTTCACATAGTAATTTACTGGACACTTTTACCTACTTCATGTTAGCAGTGTGTTAATAACTCAACAAATTCCTATCAGCTTCTTGAAGTTATTGTATTTTGTTTGAGTAAATCGGGTGGTTCATGAAAGAATATTTGACCAAGGGGTTCATTTGTATAAAATTACGGTATTTTATTTGCTATAACTATTTTTTTTAAAACTCACCCCCTCCTTAGTGTTTTGTTTGAGGAATAATTCACCTAAATCTGAAGAATACACTATTCCTTCATTGATGCATCCACCACCTTTTCTTTTGGTAGGCTGTAATGATTTCAAGCCCAAAGATGTCTCAATTTGCTGCAAAATTGCCTCAGTTATCATTTTCAGTAAACTGTCAGATTATTGGAGTCAATGTCTGTGAAAAAAGTTACAATCATAAAGCTTCAGTTAACTTATTGAGGAAATTATGCAAGGATATCAATTTGCAGCAGGAACTTGAACTTGAACTTGAACTTGAGGGCCGACAGTGTCGGGGCCTTTGTAACGGCCTACAATTCCCTCCACAATTTTCACACAAAGAGTTCAGCGCCTGGTACCAGACTTGTCCACTAAACTACTCAGGATCTACCAATCCTTGTCACAAGCCACTATTGGTTGGCATTGCCAGGACAACCAGTATGTCAAAACACCATCCCCAGGCACATTCGGTCATTACAGCCCACTCTACCTGACTGGCTCATTCCAGTCACTGTCTCTTACTCCAGGCACCCAAAAGAAATACTTACATAACCTCAATGATACTCACATTACACTCCTGATCCAATCCAGTAAGACAGCTCATACCGCAATCATCTTCAGCACATCTGGCATTCCACTCATTCTCTCCATACTGCTCAAACACCACATTCATAAAACTCTCTCTCTCTTGCTCATACTTACTACATTCCAGCACAAAATGCTCAATTGTTTCGGTCAATATTGAATATAATGTTGTCAATGAATTTCATAATTTTATGGGTATAGATAGGTAATATAGTCGATTTTAAGACGTTTTACAAGAATGACAATGTGCCCGGAAATGCTTAGTTTAGGAGATAAAGGATAAATAACGCCAGGTAAGAATAGCATTAACGGCAGTTTCGATATGGCTCTTCAGGCGTTTTGCGGACGCGGACCACGCCAAGTTTTTTGGAGGGAGTCATCGGCCTCGGTATGATTGAGTTAAATTAAGATATTTTAGGCTTACTTAGGTTAGGATACTTAACTAAATTAACTTTACAAAACCTAACCTCACCTATCGTTACGTCAGAACTGGATTTCTGCTTATTTACCTATCCGTTTGTTCAATTTTATTAACGACATTCCTATAACTTCAAAGTTAAATACCTCCAAAAATAAGCATTTCCGGGCACATTGTCATTCATGTAATACGTCTTATAATCTACTATATTACCTATCTATACCTACGAAATTAGGAAATTCAATGACAACATTATATTCAATATTGACCATTGTTTCCTCCAATCCACTATTACACTGCCAACATAATCTGTTATTATTCTCATTCCATCTCCATGTACGTCTGTTCACACTCAATGACTTACATCTCACAGCAAACAAGAGTTGACTTCCAAAACTACCATCATAGAACATCTCAAACTTAGGTGCTTCCTTTTTCGTATACCAGTTAAGTTAAGTGTGGGCTTCCGCATCATGCTAAGCTTCCACTTATTCAATCCATACTCTTTTGTTTGCCTCTCAATCTCTTTCTTCCACCTCTTGCAGTCCCACTCAGGCCCTACACCTCCAAGAGTTATTAAACTCAAGTCATCCACAGGTCTCCCAATTCTAACATGAATAATTTTGGTAAATCTGAAGGAGATGACAGTTGTCGATTTTGTAAATTTTGATGCCTTAGCATAGTTAATTAGATCGAAATAAACAAGTTTTCTTCTATGCACTTTTTGTCTCAAATGAGTATTTCATTAGTTATAGCGGTAAATGACTTACCGCAACTCCAGTCTTTGAAGCGGAAAGAAATTCTTTGATCAAGTTGTATGGCAATACTGCAATGGCGTCTCGCTTCCAGCGCTCTGTCTTGAAAGACGAAACCAAACCTCCCGCTATACCTCGTTAAATACTCATTTGACGAAAAAAGTGTATAGAATAAAAGTTGTTTATTTCGATGTTATCACCATGTTTCAAGCAACAAAAATTCGAAAATCGGTGAGTAGCTGTTTATTTCAGCGCATTCGTCATCAATGACGAAACTAAACTTACCGCTATAAATCGTAAAATACTCATTTGAGACGAAAAGTGCATAGAAGAAAACTTGTTTATTTTGGTTCAGTTAATTAGGTTCGGGCACCAAAAAGTGGAAAATCGACAACTGTCATCTCCTTCAGATTTACCATAATTTTTTGCATACTAAGTTTCCTTGCATGCCCCCAACATACTTTCTCCCAATAGCTTACACTCAGATTCCATTCAAAAATTCACTTTACCCACCTATAGAGCTAAAGTTTCACCATGCTAGAAAAGCGGAGTGTTGTAAACATTCCTTGCTATAGGAATTATTGTAGTCTAACAAAATTCTGATTGTGGTAAACAGTACGAGAACATTCAATATTAATATATGTTACGAATTCCAGCTGTCAATGAATTTTATTTCTTATTTATGAACGGAAAACTTTTTCATGACGAAATTTTATTACCCAATAATGATTGCCATCGATAACTACACACTACAACAGAAGTTTATGCATACTAGGCTATGTATTTTTTCTTAGGACTATTTGTTGTAAATGTTGAGCTCTGATGAAATTATTTCTTTCATATTAACGCCAATCTTCTTCGTCAGGTTATTTAGGTCCCCAAAAAAAGCCTGCAAGTGTCAACGAGTGACAAGTGCCAGATATGATTCCTGCTGCCGTTGTTTTCACAGCTATATAAACCCTAGTGCACTCAACGTTTAGTTTCTTGTGTATTTGTCACATTAGCTCCTTGTCCGTGTGTGTTTTAAATAGTTGAGCTGAGTCGTTTTCAGGATAGGAATTATCTATCCGTATATTGCGGCCAATGTGACCATACTCGCAAGTTAAGCAAAACCACAATGAAATCTATTCAAATTTTATTGCTAGGTCATTTCTAAGATAAAGCTTACGAAGCATTTATGAACTTGTGAACTTCTCCCAAATGGGGAACTAATTGAGTTTGATTTTAAAGGTTGAATATCGAGGAATTTATCAATTACACAAGAGGATGTTCTTTTATAAGGGGAGGTCACCAGTCGCCATCGAACGGCAACACTTAACAAACTAATGACTTAATCTGACTCAGAAGGAGTTATGTGTGGGTAATTCGGGTTGCCTTACTGGCACCTAATCTCACTTGCACGATTGACCTCTGCAGGACAATGAAAGGACTGATATACTCTCGCCTGATATTTTATTGGTTGACTCTGAGTGCCGTGACTACGGCAGCAGTGTGGAGATCCACTTCTTGAAGAAGAAGGTCCGGGTCCAGAGAGTTGACGCACTCCCGCAGGTGCCGTGGCTCGAGGGAATCCGGGGTGGATCCCGGCGAGAGTGGATTTGTTAGTGTAATATTCCGCAGGTGCGGTAACAGTTTTGATTATATGAGTATCTCGAAGGAGGTAGTTCCCGCAGGAGTTCTACCCGTGCCTTGTGGCTTGGTTGGGTTTGATAGCCGTGTGGCTTGGTTTGGTTGATAGCCGTGTGGCTTGGTTTGGTTGATAGCCGTGTGGCTTGGTTTGGTTGATAGCCGTGTGGCTAATAGAGTATGGGAATTGTTAATTGAATGTTGGTGGTGATTGTCTGTGTGTCAGCTTCGGAGGTTCTTCTGTACGGGAAGAGAGCTTGGGTTACTTGTTCAAGCATGATAACACAAGGAGAGACAGTCGCTACGCAAGCCAGGCTGCGAGCTTTACTGCTGAATTACAGGATTGCCTCAAATGGAGGATTATATGCGGGTGCCTCGGCCCAATTCTGGCGCCTGAACAAGGGCGAGGCAGTCGCAACAATAAGTACTCGTATGGACAATCATGAATCTCCCTACATGCCATTACTCCACCAAACTAGTATTCTCCGGGTACTATTAACCGTGACGCGTCGTGTACGACCATCTCCGAATTGGAGTGCAAGATTAATACATGAGATAAGAATATTGCTGTGTAGGCAATGTAAGGTAGTTTGTCTTGATTAATATTTAAGGCTGTTGCCGCCGAATAATCTAGGGTGTGACTGCTATTTACAATGAGTATCTTAAAATTGGCAGTGTTTAATTCGAACGTTTACGCTAAGCCGCAGTCGAGGGCTGACTGTACTGATCCTAACTAAGGCTAGAATTGTCATAAAGATTACTTGACTTAAGCTAGGAATTGTGCCAGAGAGGGCACGTACAGTCTAATTATTGTTATTATTTATTATTATATGAGAAATCCCTGGTCTCCCTGGCTTGAACGTGAAAGGTGTCCTACGAGAGGAGAGAGGAAGGTACCATTTGGAAAAGGGTAGAGGGAACGCGGAATCTATGCACAAAGTGCACAGAATTGGTATTTGAGGAGGAGGTTCAGAGCACAAGAAGGATTTAGAAAACATTGATCATGAGGATGCATATCAGAATAGTATTAGGGCATCCTATGAGTTATGATAAACAACAACCACTGGAGGTAGCCGACATTGCCACGAGGTCAAAGGAACAGGTAGCTACAGTTGAGGGCGACCAATTGCTGGTTAAACTAAATTTAACCCCCAAATCAGATAATTGGATGATTTCTGGATTAGAATTTCCAGGAGTTGGGAATTTAGAATATTCGGAGACTTCCAGAGGTAAGCATAATCACCCTAATTTAGCTAAATCAGGTAACGACTAATTATTAACATTTTTATACACAAATTGACCTAGCCAAAAATCAATAGTAAGAGTTGTCACTAAAGTGATTATGATAGGAATTCTTGCTACCGTTACTACACATTGTTACACGCAATCAGACAGTGGGATAGTGCTGATCAGGAAAGAATGATTATTTATGTGCCTCGACTTGGAGTGAGTAACTACCGAAGATACAATCTCTATTGGTGTAAATAACCTATCATAGCTTCATTTCCCAAGATATGAAATTTAAACATTGACTAAAAATTCAAGGGAATTCCAAAAATTATTTAAATCTGACTTAATAAAAATACAAAAATTGAGAACACAATTAATTAAAAACTGGAACACACAAAAGATGGGCAAAACACTAAAGAGACCATGGCGATCAATAGATTATTCCAATTCAATTGATTAGAGGCTTGAACACATCAGCAAACTTTGCCTGGACAAACTAAGGTGGCATAAGCAGTGACAACTGAGCCTAAGGTCTGTCGGGTTTTTCGGGACCGTTGATTATTTTGTGTGTCAATATTGATTTGGAACGGCCAATAAAAACTCGATCTTTTCTCGAAGCGTACTGGGTAATTACGAGAGTGATAATGAAACACGTTTGTGGACTCAGCTTAGTTTCCGAGGCGGAGTTTATTTTGGAAGCGTAAACCAGAAAAGAAACTGGCTTCTTTGGCTCTTGATCTCGGAGAGCTTGTTGATGTGGCAATCCGTGCCGGAGGGCCAGGTTGGAGTTGACGAAGGCCGGCACGATGCAGCAAGCGTGGTGAGAGAGTTGTATTTGGGGAAAACTTGAAGGAGTTATAAACAGTGACGTAATGTGGTCACGTTATGAGGTCTGCTTTCCAAACGTCTAGCAGACAATCGAGCTTGGGTAAATGGAGTAACTCAAAGGTTTGAGGCTCAGGTAGATTTGCTGGCCTTTCCCAAGATAATGCAAAATGGCTGGCTCAATAATAAGGTAAGTTGTGTGCAAGTTATAGCATGACTCAGGTTAACAACGTAACGTTTAACATGGCACTCAGGGAAAAAAAAACCAGGGAGATTTGACTGTGATGGTTGTGTGTATGGCGCTGATGTAGAGGTCCTGCACAGGAGTCCAGGATGCTGGATTAGGCGTTCCAGGAGAGACATTAAGACATTCCCTACTGAAAATCCAACACCATAATGACAAATCTTCCCACACGGAGAAGTCCGAGAAACTCCTACAGGTTCGACTCCAGCTAACTTGAGAAGAGAGAGGAAGAATTTAATCAAGAAAGTCTGATACAACTGCTGTTGCTTTAAATGCAAGGCATGAAATTTAAGGTTTTTTTAGTAGACTATTTTGATTTTTCAAAAGGCAACCGGGGAAACTTCCCCTGAAATCATGGAAGGCACATGATTTAACAAGGCATGGCTTATGAAGCAAAAAAGGAGAATTACATCAATTAAGTAAAATACGTAGCATGTGGATTTAGAATTTTTTTAATGTACTCTAGAACATCTCGATAACTGTACGAGAATACAGGGAGAAAAATTCCCTAAAGTTAGTTGATAAAGGTTTTACTGAATTTTTCTGATAAATATCGTTGGCAAGAATGAAGGAAATAAAAGGAATAATATTCCCTATGATAAAAGAAAAAGGAAAACTGCGTTTTGGATCTCACAGAAGGAAAATACGCAAAGAAAACGAAAGCATGAATATTTCGTGCGGCGGTGGACCCAGCGGCTTCACGCGTAGGCATAAGCCAAAGCCGCCGGCGTCTTGCACACACACAATGATAGGCAGATAGTAAATTAATTTTATTGAGAGGATTGATATCGAATTAAGTGAGGTTACGTAAATATATGGAATTAGAATGAAGTTCCAAACTTTAGCAAGTAAACATGAATAACTTCGTAAAATTATTAAAAGCTATTAAAAAAGACATCTTTAATGCTTATTTTGCGTTTAAACGAGTTTAAGAAAAACTGCTAGAAGTGATTTGTAAAAAAAAATAAGAGAAAATACTATTAGAACACATGCTTAAAATGCAAATAAAAAAATCACGTAGTAGTGACAGAAGACGGCAGAGTTTTCCGCCATTACACAAGAAAGAAAGAAAGAAAGAAAACGTTTATTTCCAAATTGTCACATGAGATACATGCCAACATATTGGCTTTTAAAAGTTTCTTAAATATAGGGCATCCTAAAACAAATGTTCCATACGAGGAGTACTAATTGATAAACCATCCGAGGTGTACAAATAGATAAGCCATACGAGGCATGATAATAATAGGCAAACTATACGAGGTGTACTAATAGACAAGCTATCAGAGGTGTACAAAATAGATAGACCATACGAGGCATATTAATAGACAAAATATACGAGGCGTACTAATAGACAAACCACACGTGGCTTGCCAATAGTCTATCTCTGTCAAGGGTAGTTGAATGAGAAATGAAAAATATGCCCTAAAAATATGCAAAGCCCTACCACCACCAAAAACATATTTCATATCTTCTCGATATTCACCACATCATGCGGACATGGGTGCATGGGATAAAATAGAGATACAGTGTAAGCCGGTTACCACTCATGATTGACAAATATCTAAAAAATATTGGTAGAAATGGGTAAACAAACATATATTCAATATCAAAATTCATAGCTTGTATAACATACGGACAGAAAGATAATTTTACTACGATTCATATGCTCAAACTGCACTTTATTTCATTAATTATATATGACATTAATCCGATTCACAGAAACGCCCTCTGGGGAAGTGCTAGATCTATTTTTGAATCATTTCGCTATTGCAATAAAATTTATTAACCGAATGGTTCTTGCGTGAAGAAATGAAATAGAAACATGTATATCTATTTATGTAGATACATATATATACCTACACACGTACACACACATATTAATATATATATACTTATTGAAAATAAAATATTAGAAAAAAAATACATATATAAGATAAAAGAAAGAAGCAACCTACCATCTACTACACAGAAAATGACAGCTGAGCTCACTGTAATCCTAAGTAATTTTTCGCAAAAGATAACTAAAAGGAAGAGAAGACTTCGAAAAGCATAAAAATGAGCTGTTTTTTAATTTCTTCACAGAAATTTTTAAGAAAAATCAAGTTATAGTCAAGAAGCAACACAACTCTTCAGCATTATACGGACATGTGTACGTGGGATAAAATGGAGTAACATTGTGGCCGGATATCACATCTGAGTGGAGAATATTCACAAAATTGGCACATATAGGAAGATTAGGCCTTGATCAAAAATAATAATTTTGATTACAGAAATTTAGAGTTTTTTCCGATTTGAAAGTTCGGTGCTAGTGTGCGCTGAACGCACGAAAAAAAAATAAAAATAAAAAGACTAAATGCAATGCTTAAATTACCCCTTTCCCCCCAGCTCAGCCGAAAATCGATTGAAAACATCTTCGAGAATGATTTTGAAATAGCGAGACAACGTTAGCCAAAAATTTAATTCATTATAAACTTTGCACAACCCTCACATCTATAAACTTGTTTATTGGTGTACACTCAAAATGTATTTCATGGTATATTTGTCATACGGACGTTAAATATTAATACAGAAAAGAGAAAGAAATAACAAAATCAATATGAGGAAATACTCCTAATTATGGAAAGAACGTTCGTTCTGCTGCACTGAACTGACGGCTGTGGTGCTCATTGTTGTCGACAGAAATAAGTAAGATGAATATGCGAATCGCTTAGCAAACGTAAAATGAAATAGTTTCTAAATTTCTAACAGAAATTTCAGGAAAAATTAAAATTTCTGATAGATGGGAAGTTCACACCGAGATGCTGCAGGCCCTATGACAGAGATGCAAAATGACGTGACACATTTACTCTAAATTCTTTTCCAGTTTTAGAGTTTTTGATATGCTGGGGAAGCTTGTTCCACAAAAAAGCTCCAGAAACTGAGAGAGCTTTTTGTCCCACGTTAGATGAGCGGTAACTGACTAAAACATCGTTCCTCCGGTTTGGTCTTTCGTTTGGGATATTAGATGGAAAAAATTTTACCACCTCTGCATTACTTTGGGGGAGGTACAGACAGGAGAATACTCGTCGAGCTTTCTGGATCATGAATCTGTTCGGTATTGGGATCCAGTCGAGTTTTTTTAAAAGAGGGGTGACATGATCGTATTTATTGAAATTTCCTTTGCATACCACTTTGGCGGCGAAGTTTACACATTTTTGCAACTCTTCCTGACGACATTTAGGTAAGTCTCCCCACACAAGACTGCAGTAGTCCAGACGCGATAAAACTAAAGACTGAATCACTAACAATCTAGATTTTTCGTCAAGTGTGTTCTTTATACGATGAAAGAACATTAAGGTTCCGTTAATTTTGTTGCACATTGTTTCGACGTGTGAATTGAAAGTCATATTTTTGTCAAACCAAACACCCAGATTTTTAACCTTATCGACTGGTTTAATTGTATCGTCTCCAAATGTTAGCTTGAATGGTGGTAAATTTTCAGTCGCATTCTGTGATCCAAAAATAATGCATTGCGTTTTACTTGCGTTAAGTTTGAGGCCATTATGGTCATACCACAATTTCAGATTTCTCAGAAGGTTTTCAGCGTTGGCTTGTGTTTCTGTTAAATCCGCTGTTGAGCTTGTCATGGCAATTTGTACATCATCAGCATACATTGAGATTTTTGTGTTTGCCGGCATGGTCGGGAAATCGTTGATGAAAATTGAAAATAGGAGTGGGCCGATGATTGAACCTTGAGGAACGCCAAAGTTATTTGGTATGAATGATGACATTTTGTTATTCAAGCACACTGCATGAGAGCGGTTTCGTAGGTAGCTTTCAAACCACTGAGTGTCTATTCTGAGGTTTGAAATTTTTTGTAGAAGTTTCTTATGCTCAACACTGTCGAAAGCTTTGGAGAGATCGAGCAATAGTAAGAGAGTTAATTTTTTTGGTCAATATCATTGTAAATTTTTTCTGTTATGTTTAACAGGGCGTCCTGAGTACTGGTATTCCTCCTGTAAGCATATTGATTGCGATGCAGTAGATGTGACTCGTCTATGTAAGACGAGAGCTGGTTTGTTATTACTTTTTCTAATATTTTGGACATAACAGGCAGGAGACTGATTGGTCTGTAGTTTGACGCTATGTCGATATCACCAGATTTATGTAATGGCTTAATTATGGATAGTTTCCATTGATCGGGAAACTTGTTTGTGACTATAGATGTATTTATTATCAAGCGAATAAAGGGTGCTGTGACAGGGAAGCTGTCTTTTATATGTTGGAGGCTTATGCCATCATGTCCAGTCGCTTTAGTATTCTTTAGTGAGTATATGATTTTTCGTATCTCTATGACGCTAACTGGCTTTGGTCTCCACTTGTTGCTACTATTTGGGGATGAAACATCGCTCAGATTTGCCTCTGTAGATGTGTCTGAAACTGTCCTGGATACTTCATTGAAAACATCTTCGCCAACTTTTGAGAAGAAAGTGTTAAAGTCATTCGCCATTTCTGAGGGGTTGTCAAAAGTGCTTTTGCAGTCTGAATTTTTATACTGAGCAGCTTCTCTAATGATTTCCCAAGTTCTTTTAGGGTTTTGTTTTGCCGCCAAGAGTTCTTTGTGGAAGTAGTCCCGTTTTGCTTCCTTAACTTTTCTTCGTAGGACCTTCTCATGATCTTTATATAATTTTCGACGCGTACTGTCTGATTTATTCAGTTTGTACTCACGCTGCAAATTTCTTTTAGCTCTGCTCAAATGTTTTATCTCATCTGTTATCCATTTAGAAATTCTTGGCTTAACTTTCTTCGTAGTGAAAGGTGCGCTTTCGTTAAGAGCTGATACGAAATTTTCGTTGAAAAGCGAAACTTGTAGATTGACATCATCGGTGTTTTCCATGCCTTGAAATTCACTCCATCTGTCTAATAGCTTTTCTTGAAATATTTCAGGGGAGTAGTGGTTTTTCATGCGATATGTAATGTAACTAGATTTCTGTTTCTCTTTTGCAATATTGATTTGGCATTCTACCGAATGGTGATCAGAAAAGGACGGTAAGATTTCTGTGCTGAGTACTGCTTGGGGATTGTTGGTAATTGCTAGGTCAAGAAGAGTTTTAGAAGTGTTGGTAATTCGCGTTGGTTCTTGGACCATTTGAGAAAGATTAAGTCTGCGCAGCATCTTGCTTAGCTGATTGTTTTTATTTGTCAGATCCACGTTAAAATCTCCGAAAACATAGAAAGACTTTTTGGCTGCAGAGATTGATCTAAGCGTATTTTCAATGAAATCTAATGTTGGACGAAGAGATGCTGACGGATGTCTGTAAAGACTGCCGATAATGAAAGACTTGTGTTTGTTTACTTGAACATTGAGCCAAACCATTTCTATGTCTTCGCATTTTTCTTTTATCGGAACTAAGGATGTAGAGTAGACATCTTTGATGAAAATGCATGAACCGCTACCTCTCTTACTCTTGACTCCGTCATAACGGTACAATTTGTACCCGGTAATGCTGAGATATGAGCTTTCGACTCGTGAATCGAACCATGTTTCAGATACGCATAAAATATCGATATCGTTAGTGATCAACATTACTCGTACGTCATCCATTTTACCATTGAGGCTGCGAGCATTTATGTGCAATATTTTGATATTATTTACCTCAATAGGCAGATCTTTAGTGGAGTTATTGCATTTTTTAGTTCTAGCAGGGCATTTAGTATTCGTCTCTAGGTCTTTATTGCCGCGTTCATTGTTTGTGATTTCAGCTTCATATTCAATTTGATCACTGTTATTTAGTCACAAAATGGGGGAGGGAGCAACACGATTTTCATCACGCATTTTCAAGAGGGCGCTATAGTGGTCCTGTTTCCGGTGTATGTTTACCGGAGGACAGTTTATCAGAGCATTTGATGTAGGGGAGATTGTCGTCTTCCAAAACCCATTGTCTCTTTCATCAAATACGTGAATTGGTGTTCTCGTTACATTAGAAAGTATTTGGGGTATGAGGTCTCCAACTGCGTGATCGAAGACTTTTCTATCGATGTATTTATCGATGAGTTGTTCGAAACTGCCACTGTTCTTGTCAACGAATTTTGCATACTGGTCCTTGTTTCTGGAGCTCTCAGTTTTGATGGCTTTTTTCAGAGATATATAATTCCATTTCGATTTTTGTTGTGAAGCAAGCTGCGTCATTACGGCGTGGAGGAGACAGTGTCCGTCACCTACAGTGTAAGCAGGCTCCAATTTGAGCGATCGTTTCAAGTCGTCCAGTGTGTGTGCAACGCGTGTGCAGATTTGATTCACTGTTGATTTTTCGGTAGCAGTATTAGTTTGGTCGTTCGACGGAGGCCCGGCAGAGGCATCAGATTTTTTTCGAATAATTTGATTTTCTTTGGAATAGTTTTGAATATCGGTATTCGCTTGACTTTCCTTGGTTCCTGCGTACTCACTGGAAAGTTGAGAATTGGTTGAAAAGGAGGGCATGTCGCAATCACTATTTGTGTCTGTTGCAAGTAACGCAAATTTATTTTTCGTACTGACATTATATTTGTCTGAGATCGAATCAGGGAAAGGCTCAGGCTTATTTACGTTCCTCATGCTGTGGGTGAGTGAGTTACTCACACCTCTGCTTGATGACGCAATCAATTTTGAAGGATTTGGTGTACCATGTGCAGTGATGTGTATAGGCTTATTTTCTTTTTGAAAGTCTAATGTGAGACTATTTGTCTCATTCCGTGAATTTTTCGATTCATTGGAATGATCTACAATTCCATTTATTGCTTGACATTTGTTGAAACGAGGACAATATGGCACGGTGATTCGCAATGTTGATTTCATTGCAAGTTGTTGAAGAAAACAGAAGTTCTCTTCCTGGGTCCGAGGCCATTGAAAGTTATTGAGTGCGTCACCATTTTCATTTTCTGGGTAAGTTTGAAATTGAATCAAGTTTAAACCCAGGTTTTTGCAAAAATGCCTCGCTTTGTTGAATTCGTTTGCACTGCAAGCATTGGCAATATAAATACGAGAAGGTGCGTACTTTCTTACAATTTGTTGTTTGATTCGAGCAAGGTCTGAGGGCGAGTGGCAGAGACCATCAAAACTTAGTATATAATTTTTAAATCTAGGCATGCAATTTACAGTATGGAGAAGGTCATCGAAGCGCCCTGATGGAACAGTTTTGATCCAGCACGAGCGATCGATGTCCTTTCTTCTGATCGTGCTTAGGATATTATCACCTAGCAGCAAAGTATCGTAAGGTTCTCGACAATTGGAGTCGATTTCACAAGAGATACTAGCAGGTACCCCAGGTGCAAGGTCTTGAGAACTTATATGTGAATTTAAAGCAAAAAGCTGCTCGGTTAGGTTCTGAATGTTCGATACTGTAGAGAAAATCGACGACGGGCTAGGAGGCTCACGTTGTCTTAGGGATTTATTGAAAAACGCTGTTGTTAGAGACAAATTGTGAATAATTTCATGAATTTTTTGAGAGCTTGTTATTTGAAGCGGGTGCAAGTAGCCATTAAAAGAAGCAACAGTGTTATTTTTATTGCTCTGTACTGGAAATTTTATTTTGTTTTCACAGCTTGCGCTCTGGGGTAATTTACTGCCAGTATCGGTTTGTGCGCGAGAATTATCGAACATATTAGCTGGAGAATGAGAAAAGTCTACCACGCTTGAAATGTCCTTATTAGTAAAAACTATTTTTTCTTGTACCACTGATGAGGATGGTGTTTGTGTCCCCGCTGCTGGCGGACAGTTCGGAGCGTTGTTGTTGACGCAGAGCTGGGGAGCTGGCACCGCTGTTTTGGTTGTTCAGATGAGGAGCAGGTGGTTGTGGTGCTGCGGCTGAGACTTCACTGCTTCGAACCTTCAAATGATTGCTGGAGGTTTGGCAGATATGTTTTCCCTCATCCGGCGATATTGGTTGCATCGTCTTCACTGACGTTGCTTCGGAAGGTGACACACATTCTTTGACGGGGTTACTGCAGCTGTTAACAAGTCTCCCGTCTTTTGAGCATTAGAATCTTGTGCGTGAGAGGATGTAGGTCCCCTACTTGCAGGCACTTTGCTTGGTAAAGTCGTATTTTTACCCCTGAGAGAACCATTTTTTCGGGATGTTGTGTAGGGCAACATTTGTGCAGAGAACGGCACTTTCCGGCCTGCGTAGCGAGTCTCGTAGTGATGCATCTTGCGTTGTAATTGTATAGCTATGATGTTTTAAAACTATTCGGTGTCAGTAGGGAAACGGAGGTACGAAACACAATAATTCTTCTTCCGTGCACATTTCTCGTCTTGGCCACGTAGGAAGTGAACAAAAACTTCACTGAGATGTTAGACATTACCAAAAATTTATCAAATCAAACGTAATTTCTCTGGTTGCTTGGAGCGAAAAAGTTCATCAGGATTTGCCATGCTCTGAACGGGAGGCAGAGACGGGAGGCAGGGGTACGGGAAGAGGGGGGGGGGGGGAGTGAACGGGTTCGGTGAGGATTGATTGAGGGGACAAGGACACATCAGACAGACAGCCTATAGGTCGAGACTGAGCTGAGCACAGCACACCATTTCCTTCGTGTTGCTTGCACTGCTTTGTTAGCTTCGTATTTAAATTGGCACTGTTTTAAGCAGAAATAAGACAAAAGTTATTTTTTTTCTTTTCGTAGTTCCACAGGTAGCGTCATATACACTCAACATGATGTTTTTTTACAATAACAGATGAGAGAAACCGAAGATGAAAAAGTTTTTTATCCTTCTCAGATTTACGTCACTAGTTAACCAACATTTTCCATAAAAAAAGAGACAAGATAATAATGTAAGCCAATTTGGTGAATCAGAACTTGATTGTGTGCGTTAGAGATTTTTCAACATTCATGCTCTATTGTAACATAGAAATAGTTCGCGAATGATGGTCACTGTTATTTCCCAAAAGATGCGAAATTACCAGAGTACACTTTCTATTTTTTTCTATTTTTTTTTTCAACATGGCAAATTATTTCCGAAAGTTGCTGGATCAAGTTTTTTCAATCTTTAAATTTAAAAGTTCCTTCAAAGAAGAAGTTTTTTACGCTTCTCACATTTAACGTCACTAGTTAACCAAAATTGTCCATCAAAAGAACGTGATAATAATGTAAGCTAATTTGGTGAATCAATAATTGATTGTGTACATTAGAAATTTTTCAACATCCATGTTCTATTGTAACAAAAAAATAGGTATGAAACACAATAATTCTTTCGTGCACATTTGCCGTCTCAGCCACGTAGGAAGTGAACAAAAACTGAAACTGAGAGGTTTGACATTGCCAAAAATTGATCAAAACAAACGTAATTTCTTTGGTTGCTTGAAGCGGAAAAGTTCAGGATTTGCCATGCTATGCTCTGAACGGTCAGAAGACGGGAAGCAGGTGTACGGGAAAGGGGGGGGAGGTGCGGGCTTGGAAAGGGGGGGGGGGGTGCGGGCTCGGCGAGGGGAGACTGAGGGAACAAGGCCACTTCACACTTCACTCAGGCCTATCGTTCGAGACCGGGCTGAGCTCACCATTTCACAACCCTTGCCAGCACTGCTTTGTTGGCTTTTCATTTAAAGTGCACTGATTTAAGCATAAATAAGACAAAAGTTATTTTTTCCCTTTCGCAGTTCCACAGGTAGCAAACACATTCACTGATAGTAAATTTTTACGCATGGCTAGGTTATTTCCCCCCTTGAATTTTCAACAATTACCGCCCCATTTTCCCGCACGTCCCGACCGCGACCGAGTCTGACCAAGAAAGACGCTATCGGAAATGAACGCCCGGCAATTTGGCCGCGTTCGTCCACAAGTAGTTTATGAAAGATTCGTGATATGATACTGGCAAAACCCGCAATATATGTTTGC
This sequence comes from Morinoia aosen, assembly GCA_030386875.1. Classification (NCBI taxonomy): domain Eukaryota; kingdom Metazoa; phylum Arthropoda; class Malacostraca; order Amphipoda; family Talitridae; genus Morinoia; species Morinoia aosen. The sequence continues at coordinate 6,051,138 of CM059573.1, forward strand.
AGTAAGGAGAAAAACCAGTACGTTAACTGAATATCTAGTATGAATTCACGCCGGGAGTTTTTTGGGAAATGACACGCAATATTCACTCTATAAAACACATGCTAATCTCAGAATCTTAACACTAATTTCTTTATCCCTAATTCACGACACTGAGCAGATCTTTAGGTTAAAACACACAATACACCGAAAAACACATGGCACATATTCTTACCCGGTTTTACTCTTATTTTAACCCTAAATATCACTGCACTTACGAGATGTTCGCGCAACCGAGCCACAAGCAAAAGTGAGTGGACTAGGCGACGCGCTTGTATGTTTGCCAGACGGGCTGCTTAAGAACTCGAAATGTCGATTGATTATTTGATCTCTCATGTATTTACACAAAAATTTTAATGATTACGAATTCGAAGTAGAAAATAATTAATAATAATTTAGAGTAATATTTTTAATGCTACTAAATTAATTTATTCAAGTATGAATAGCGAATTCTAATTTTTACTCTTATGTAGCGGTATGCTACATTACCCCCCAAGGCGCAGACCGAAAGGTCCACCCGCTGCAATCATCTGTAGCGGGAAGGAGGGCGAACTACACGACCCTGCCGAGTTCGGCAATTGGCAAATGATACTGAGCGGGGAAGTTTCACCAAACGGGTCTGCAAGTTCAGATCGGCAAGAGTCCTAGGAACAGGAGTTACTGCAGCGGGCTCGTCTGGTCTCTCCAGACTTGTCGCTGTGTCAGTAAGAGGACTAGGATTAGAGTCTACGATAGGCGTAGTAGATAGAGTTTGAGTGTACAGGCACATAGAAAAGGGTTACACTCAAGCTGACTAGGCAACAATGCAGTCAACTGAGGAAGCTGAGATGGTAGATATGATCGAGTCTCAGTGGAAGGGGAAATCTGCGGAGAAGATGATGAGTTATAAGTTACACTATGATCAGAAGTGTATGCGACTTTTAATCTGTCTATGCTCACAGGGTCGCTCGAGCCGAATCTGTCGAGGATGAAATATTTTTGCTTGCGTTTAAGTACTTTGAATGGGCCATCATAAGGGCGCGTGAGTGTAGGCTTAATAGCATCATTGCGGACATACACATGTGTGCAGTCTTGCAGGGCAGAATCTAGTCTGTCCTCAGTCTGAGGCATTCGTGGAGCCACATACTTGATCTGGCGCATGCAATCTTTCAGGCAGGTTACATAAGCGGAACGGTCAGCGGATGAAAATTCAGGCAAAGGTTTGTTGAAACCTTTCATGTAGCACCTTGAATGTATATGTGTATAATACTGATAATGTTACAGTGCTCTTGTGTAAGAATGTATTTAGACAGCACTATGCGTTGAGAACTGAGCTCATGGTTCTTGTGGATCTCTGCTCGTGGTTCTCGTGCTTGGCTGGAGCCTACTCCACCACTACCCTTCGTAATGTAAACGTGTGTCCTGCTGTGTGTACTGATTATACAAACTCCAAGAGTCTCGTCTTCTTAACCTACAACCATTAGGTTATGGGCACAGTAAACCTTCCGATGAAGCAATATCAAGTGAGGTTATCTTAAGTCCCGAAGCGAAAAACAGCCCGGGACAGCGAGAACAGAAGTTGGTGATTTGTTAGTGCTGTTGTGAGACAGAAACGGTGAAAGAGAAAGAAACATGGCAGCTCCGTAAGTGAAAGTGCAAAGTGCCTCACGGCTCTTAATGATAAAAACTATCCTACGTGGAAGCTGCAAATGAAGATGATTCTGATGAAGGAAAAACTGTGGAACTTGGTTCGAGGAACGGAAACCATGCCACAGACTTACGGACGAGACTGCTCGAAGAAAATTTGAAGAAAGACGTGACAGTGCACTTGCAACAATTGTGCTTGGTGTCGAAACAAGTCAACTTTATTTGTTGGGTGATCCTACTGACCCTGTGCAACTATGGCATAAGATTGAAGATACATTCCAGAAGAAAACTTGGTCTAACAAGTTCAGACTACGCAAAAGACTCTACAACATGAAACTAAAAGAAGACCAAGACTTACAAACTCATCTCAAAGCATTTGTCGAAATATTTGAGTCCTTGAGTGTGATTGATGACGCTGTTGATGAAGAAAGTCGTGTAATAATCTTGCTGTCGTCACTTCCCGATCATTTCTCCACACTGGTGACTGCACTGGAAGCTCATGAAAAACTACCGTCATGGGATATTGTGACAGAGCGTCTTCTGAATGAAGAAGCAAAACTGAAAAACCAAAGTGCTTCAGACTTCAGTGAAAAATCCCTTGTGACCCTCCAAATTGAAAAACTCACGATGCTTCGAATGCGGAAAATTGGGACACCTACGTACCAAGTGCTGGATCTATCAAGAAAAATTGAAGAAAGAAGATGGGAACCACACAGAAAACCAAAACAACAATTTTGTAGCAGGTAAAACAAATTATATCGGTGCATTGTCTGTGATAAATATCAATAATTGTTGGGTAATTGATTCCGGTGCAACAGCACACATGTGTAATAATAGGAATGATTTTTCTTGCATGAATGAGCTATCTAGTCCAATTAACATTGAAGTTGGTGATGGTAGAAACTTGCAAGGTGTTGGTGTAGGTGATGTTGAAGTTATGGTGTTGTTGCCTAAAGGTCGAGTAGATACCTGTGTTGTTAAGAATGTCTTGTATGTACCTGGCTTAGCCTACAATTTACTTTCCGTGCCTCAGATTACAGAAAGTGGAAACTCAGTTTACTTTGACGAAAGCTCATGTAAGATTGTAAATAAAGACGATGAATTAATTGCCTTAGGCAGTAAAGTAGGAAAATTGTATAAACTTAATTGCACCCTTAATTCAGCCGCTAAATGCATGAACGTTTCCTCTGATGAAATTCTGTGGCATAAACGATTTTGTCATCTAGGATTCAATAATCTTAAGAAATTAGCCACTAAGAATCTTGTTAGAGGTTTCGATTGTTCTGTGAGTGGAGATAACATTTTTTGTGAAAACTGTTGTGATGGTAAAAATCATAGGCTTCCGTTCCCCAAAACAAATCACAAAAGGGAACGCCAACCCTTAGAACTTATCCACAGTGATGTGTGTGGCCAGCTTAATCCCATATCACTTGGGAGTGGCAGGTATTTTGTAACCTTCATAGATGGCCACTCCAGATATACTTGGGTGTACATTATCAAACATAAGAGTGATGTTTTCAAAGTGTTTCAGGAGTTCAAATCCTTGGTAGAAAATCACTATGATCACAAAATTAAAATTCTGCGCTCCGATAACGGTGGGGAATACATCTCTAATGACTTTGAACAATTCCTAAAAAGGGAAGGAATTATCCATGAAAAAACTGTGCCTAAGACACCTGAACAAAATGGAGTTGCAGAAAGAATGAATAGAACTCTTCTTGACTCTGTCAGAGCTATGCTGTCTGGTTCAAAGTTACCAAAATCATTCTGGGGTGAAGCTATATCAACTGCCGTGTATGTCAAAAATAGGAGCCCTGCTAGTGCATTGAATGATATGACCCCTTATCAGGCCCTTAATGGACACAAGCCCAACGTACAGGCACCTCAAAACCTTTGGCTGCAGTGCGTACGCTCATGTCCCCAAAGATGAGAGGGAAAAACTTGATCCAAAATCTAAACCGTGTGTTCTTGTAGGATATGGAAGTGGATCCAAGGGATATCGTCTGTATGACATAAACAGTAGAAGGATATTTTTGAGTAGAGACGTTATGTTCAATGAATCTCAGCAGATGCCAATTGAGAAGGAGCCTTCAGAAGTAAATGATGGTAATTTTACTCTTCTTCCTCAGGATCCAGAACCAGAAGACTCTGAGGGAGGGGTGGAGCATAGACAGTCAGATGCTGGGAT